>JAVTVY010038468.1:0-16494 GCA_036873755.1 Hanleya hanleyi | reverse complement strand
AAAATCTCAGGATTGTAAATTAACCCAGGAAGGGTGGTCGCACGGACGTTGGCGTAAACATTTTGGTACACCCACCAATCAGCGATGCGGTGTAACTGTGATGCTATTAATAGACACAATCATTTATCATAACACTGCAATGCCCCGAACATCTCCGAATCACGCCGCCATGTTGGTTTACAACAGGGCCGACACCCACCGTGTTGATTTACAACATGAGTGCCTAGACATCTATCTCATGTATATATAGCGCGATCAATGTTATTACCATTCATGCACAATAATACATCATGACTACAAGAAGACTAGTATTCGAGGATCCTAGAGACCATAGGGAGATCATTACACATGAAGAGGATGGCGGTGTCACGATTATTACAAGCCTACAGCGAGTGCATCAACGTCATATTGCCGATACGTTGAGACGCCAAAGTGCACAACAAGACCAAGAGGTGACGGCGGCTATGGATGAAGATAATAATGATGACACGGACGAAGAAGAACTGCCCACCGTAGAGTGGTTAAACTGTAACAAACCACCAGGAAATACAGCGGCTACCCAAACGCCAATTATAACAACACCGAAAACAGACACGCCAGCTACAACATTACCACCTGAACAACAACAACAACAACAACAACAACAACAATGCTCTTGGACCGAGGTAACCCGTCTCAACGATCAGGTGGCCCGCCTAAACGACCAGGTGACGTTGGCAAACGAACAGATTAACGAAATGAGAGAAGACATGGGTCAAATGGACAGAGTCAAGGTTCAACTACAAAGAGACCTGCATAAAGAACTAAGTACAGCCAACTGCAGTGTGTGTACAAACGAGGAAACAGAGTACGCCCTATTTCCGTGCGGACATTTATGCGTATGCGAAGAATGCTGGGTGACACTAACGTGTACAGGGGATGAGTGCCACTGCAATGAAACCGACGAACAGCATTTTAAAATAAAGTGTCCCGTCTGCAGGAGGCAGGTGGCCGGAGTGAAGAAAATCTACCGCTCCTAAAAAAACAAGTGTAGTAACACTTTCCAACGGCCCTTTTCAGGGCCACCCCATTCCTTCGAAAGAGAAACTTCTAACTGAGCACAAAAAATATAACATCAGCTCCCCCACTAAATGAACACTAACACGCATTGTTTTAAAAAAAAATTTGAAATTTTTTTTTATTTAACACAATAGAATGAAACAAACATGTTTATGTGAATGTTTTCAACTTGAAAAGTAGTTCAATATTTATACAACAACAACACTAACACAATAGAATGAACGTATTTACAACGGTGAAACTGGAAATATTGAATTTTAATATAATTATACGCTATCAATGGCGCTTCAATGAACGTGTAGGAATAGAGTAAAATGTGTGAAAATGGTTTCATGAAAATGTTCAATAATTCGTCTTCACCACAGTGAAAAAGTGTTGAATTTTATAATAATACGCTATCAATGGCACTTCAATTAACGTGTAGGAATAAGGTCAATGTGTGAAAATGTTTTTTTTCATGAAAAGGTTCAATAGTTCCGTTTTCACCACAATGATCAGCGCGTATTAGGGAACGGTACTACTGTCCAGTTACGCAACAAGACTTGCTTGAACTCCTCATCGTTTTTCCGTCCCTGGTGTACATAGATGTAGGTAGTAATCTCTTCACGTGGAATGGTAGGAGGGCAGGAAGCTTCCAATGCCACGGCAATTTGCTCCTCGGTCACAACCTGTAATGCTTCAGTGATCAGCGCGTATGAGGGTACACTAATGTCCATACACGTATGCATTATTATGGGACTGTTGTTGAAACACCCTGCACAGGCTTCCAGACGCAGTTGTCGAACGCGAGGTCTCACCAGAGCCATAACTGTGTCAATGTACTTCAGATAAATAGTGTGAGACACCTGGTAATCCAAAGCTTGACGAATTGCAGCTGTCACACTCTGCAACTTGCGCCACACCGGTATTTTCAAAGTGACACCCTGAGGACAAGGAGCAAGCTGTTGTGTATCGGCCGTCATTTTCCATTTACGGATATGCAGCAGCAGGTCGCCGTTGAAATAACCAACACTCACATAGATGTCTTCACCTAGAGAAAATTTCACTTCGTTACCACCCTGGTCGCCAATCACCGCATCCACGGCATAATAAACGGTCTCCAGTCTTTGCCAGCACAGCGAAGACAAGGCAATACGCCTAGCGGGTCTGTCCATATAGGCCAGTACATTAAAATGTACTTGTGCGTCTTTCACACTGACAGTCAAATTAGCTGAAAGCTGCCATATATCCGTGTGGGCCGACTCATAGGCCTGCTGGATAATGTTATTAATGGACTGCACAGACATAGGAAGTTGCACCATGGGGTCTTCTTCTTTTTCTTGTTTCCCTTGCTCTTCTTCATTTTGCTCATCCATGGCCTCAGGCACTGGCTGGAGAACGGGTTCAGGTGTTTCTAAAGGGATTTGTCGGGACCGCTTGGCACGTACACCGCGTTTGGCTGGTACACCACACTCTGGGTGCATGTCCGTACGTTTGGTAGCTGTACGCTGTTCGGTAGTATCCATAACTAAGATACCCTCTTCTACTACAACGGGAATTTCAAGTAGATGAGCCAATTCTACATTTTCCGTCAATTCCAGTGCATGCACGAACGCTAGAAATGCATAGGGACCACGACGCACTAGAGCATCGAGCAGAGCTCCGTTTTGTCGTGAAGGAGTGTTCTCCGCCATGATATCTTCCACACCCTGTTTCAGCAGTATTTTATCAACCATAAGCACATCACATATTGCCCCCGCATGCCGCATCTCATCAACCAGGCGAACACGGTTCTTTTGAAGGATGACTTTGTCGGGTGAATTCATCTTGACTATGGGCTCAGGCTGGTGAAGAACTGCTACCGTGTAAAAGTCTGGTGAATTTGCACTGGTAAAATGGAAAAAAGTACACGCAGGATCCACAACTCATACAAAGTAGGCAAGCAGAATGACTGGCTGGCTGGACAGGCAGGTAGGCAGGCAGGCAGGCAGGCAGGCAAAATCAGGTCAGTGGTGAAAAAACTTCCCAAAGTAGTCCAATGATTATAACCCATTCACTAAAAATCACCTACTTTTATATGTTTTTCACCCCATTCCCGAACATTCACGAACCAACTCCGACATCTTGCTTTACAACAGGGCCCACAACCACCATTTTCCTTTACAACAGGGACGACAACCACCATCTTGCTTTACAACAGCACCGACAACCGACATCTTGCTTTCCACCATGCCCGAACAGGCCCGAACACACCCGAACACACACGAACATCTCCGAACCACACCGAACAGTACCGAACATCACCGAACCAAGCCGCCATCTTGCTTTACAACAGGGCCGACACCCACCATCTTGCTTTACAACAGGGACGACACCTCAACCAATCAAATTCAACCTCACACTTACAATTCAACCAATCAAAAGCCTCGTTACAAAACCAGCCAGTTGTGACGTCATAGTTACATCCGGGTGAAATATGGCTTTAACTGCTGTATATACACTACTGACATAGAAAACTGTATTTTTCTTTTTTGGGAAAAATTAAAACTTGTTGCCTTTGATGTATAGCTGACTTTTATGGCTAACGTTGCAAATTTGCAACGTTCCCAGAATCCTTTGCGGGCAGCAGGTGAAATTTTTTTTTTGTGAAATTGATTATATTTGGCCAAGGGGATCATTTTCTCATATCAGATTTTTCCTTCCGGTAGAATTAATTCGGTCCTGAGAGGGTTAATACACATCTTTCAAGTTATGATGTTACATCGCCTGAGTGACGTCCCTTTGCGCAGCAACAACATCCTCTGGCAAAACGATAGGGCTAATCCCCTATCCTTTAACATAGCGGGGTGTAAAGATTAATTCAAGGACTATTTCAGTTGTGAAACATCGAGTTATGCTTTGATGGCCTTGGTAAGGAGTATTATTGTGAGAGAAATAACATTGGCTACCCCAAATATTATGGGGTTTCGCCAAATGAGGTTGTCAGTGCGCAAATGGAGTTCACTCAGACAACGTAACGTCATAACTCGAAACATGCGTATTGGAAGTTCATACTGTCTAAGACATCTTGAGGGAAATCCACTCAAGTTTGAGTGGAGATTCATACCACTCAAGTATTTGAGTGAAATATTTCACTCAAGTTGAGTGAAATTTGACTCAAGTAATTGAGTGAATGTTACTTCACTCAAACTTGAGTGATTTTGTCCACCACTTGAGCGATTTATTGACCCAAACTTGAGCGAAATCCACTCAACTAGATAACTTGACATGAAGTCGTGCCTAAAACACAACTAAATCCAAGACAGAATCGCATTCCAAAGCGTTCCAACGGCCCTGTGAAACCGGTATCTGTAATGTCGGTGCCTTGATATATTCCCATGTATGGCTAAACTAAGACAATGGCAGAAACAATTTCCATCACCAGGGATATCAAGTGTTGCACTGAAATGCATCCATTAATTTCAGTTCAGATTGTTTTACGCTTTTTCTGGCATAAGAATGATCCCAAACATTGGTTGGTTGTGTCTTTACATAGTTGTGATCTATTGTAAAAATATCAATGACAACTGAGAATGAGGAAGAAAATAACCGGATTACAAAAAGTAATTGAAAAAGATAAAATTAAAATTTTATGTAAGGGGAGTAAATCCAATGTTTTATGTAGAGTTAATTCCCCTAGCTGTAAGTTTCACTTTCGGTTGGAGTTGCAATGCATATTCTCAGTTTGTGTGAAATTGAATCTATAAGCTAAAGGCAGTATGAGTGTTGCAGCATAAGGCAGTTGAACTAGTAATAGACTAGTTAACTATTCCTAGGTTATGAAAGTAACGACAGTAGTAAAATAATGTCAACACTTATTTGTGCAGCAAATTTTAACAAACCTCTACTGAAATCAACCCTTTCGTTGAATCGAAATATTAGAAAAGTTGCACTTGATGACCGCTGGTGTGTTGACAGTCCGAAGCGTATGACGTTGGTGTTATGAATATTCTTTCTAGCAGACGACAAGACGTTCTTGACTCGTACAAATTCAATTCAATTCAATATTTATTGTACTGAACACCCTAGACAGGGCAGAGTACATGCAGAACACGAAAGAAGCAGCATCAGCTTCGAACAATCAAATGTTCGCCCGATACAAATGCAGGCGAGGTATGAACTTTATCGTAGACTCGTAATCCATTTGTGCCACAGAGGAGTTTTACGAATAACAATATATATGTAACTCCGAAGAATGATATCATGGTTAGAATGATCTATATTTCAACTTAATTCAAAGTCATTTTCAAGATACAAATTGGAGCATTGATTGAAATTGTAGTTTAAGGGCCGCTTCCCATTCGGATTTCGCGGCCCATCAACTCAGTGTTTTATTTGGATTTCGCGGTACATTTCTTTGTTTTCTTTTAATATCTTTTCCAGCGCTAAATATATAAATATATAATTGGAGCAAGTGAGAGATAGGATATATATACACTAACGACAGTGAACACTGTGCAGACTAAAACAATACTATACAGTACGTGACAAAAACAATTAAACAGCTCATGGCGTTAGTATGAAGTTCATAGGGTCAATGCTGATTCAAGCTCATTATCTGAAGATTAAAAGTTCCCGCGAGGCACAAATTCCAGTGTTGAGGCTTGGCTTGTTAGTTCTAATTGCCAATGCTTCTTTATATAATAAAACACGCCAATGATTTGCTCGGTCTATTATTTGGGTGTTTAAGAACACTTTGTCCACAGTTGAGATGGGTTCAGTATCAGTGTCAAGGAAATGGTCCATGGCGAAAAAGAAATTAAACTGTTCACATGAATTGATATGGTTAAAAATGGCGCTGTTTTTGTCATAAGAATGCTGTTGAAAGTCTTTTCATAATACAACACTGTGTCTCTCCAATATAACTGGCTTTACAACCTGGACACGTGAACTGGTAGACAACATTACTCTTAAATTCAGCCGGAATGACATCCTTCGGCGATACGATTTCAGATATTCTGATTGTTTTCCATAAAACTATTATTCTAGCTTCTTTATCTAGGCAACGTCTGATTTTATTGAGCATTCTCTTAACATATTGTTCTCCTATTTTACCGATATATGGCAGTCTGATAAATAGTTTAGGTGAGGATTTGGCACTGATGTATGTAGGTCTTCTTGTTGACGGGGTTGGCTTGCTTGCATCATTCACGAATCTTTTAATTAGTTTGTTGGCTACGTACTTTGGGAAACCATTCCAAGATAGATAATCTCGAATGAGGTCGAGTTCTTTCTTGAACAAGGACTTGGGATTGCAGATTTTGTGTGCCCGATTTATCAATGCCCTGACCCATGCAGTACGAGCTCTCCATGGTGTGAAACTTGTAAAGTTAACGTATTGACCTGTATGCGTATATTTTCTGAAAATTGAGGTGCCGTCGGGGGTGACAGAGATATCAAGAAAGTGTAAATTTGCATTGTCTGTGAAGATTTCGTGCGTGAATTTAATCTGCTTATGGAAAGAATTCAATTTCTTGATAACTTTGTCAACGTCCTGTGGTTTCACTAACACGAGCGTCTCATCAACAAACCGGCAATAAAACTTGATGATATCAGCTTGTAACAGAGGCGGGAGCAGGACATTTTCCAGTTCACTCATTATAATGTCAGCTAATACGGGCCCTAAAGGGGACCCCATGTATACACCGTCAATTTGTTTGTATATATCTCCTCCACACAGAAATGGTGTTTTGGTGCAACAGTCCTTGATTAGTTTTCGGAGTGTATACTTGTTCAAGGTAGTATTGATCACTTTGTCTTTGTAGACACGGTCCGTGATGATTTTGATAGTTTTATTAAGCGGCACATTCGTGAATAAAGACTCCACGTCAAATGACACAAATACATAGCCTTGATCAAATAGGGCTGTCGGTATATTGCGAATGCGATGAACAGCATCAAACGAGTCCTTAAGTCTGTATTGATTCACGGCAAGTGGTGAGAGCAATTTGGCCAAGAATTTACTCACTTTGTATATGGGTGATCCAATCGTATCAACAACAGGTCTGAATTTGGGTAGTTTATCAAAACTCTTGTGAGTCTTTGAGAGCCCTCTTGCTCGCGCCGGGTTTGTATTCTTTGGTCTCATCGCTTTATGTTCTGCCTCAGAAATTTCTCCACGGTTTAATAAAGTGTTCAGATAACGTTGGACAGTGTTGAGTTGAGTTAGAGTCTTCTGTTCAAACGGTGTTTTGTCGCAGGGAATGCATTTACCAAATTTCGAAGAAATCCGACAAATTGTTCGAAAGTTATCGCTCGCGAAGGATTTGAACAAACATGAACGGACATGCATTAAAGATTGGAACAAGACCCAGTGGCGCCACCTACAGGCGGATCTTGCCGAAACGTAATACCAGCGACGTCTTGTCGCAAAGAATGCAGATGCCAAATTTCGGAGGAATCCGACGAAGCATTTAGGAGTTATCGCTTACGCAGTATTTGCACGGACATGCACTAAATATTGGAACAAGACCCAGTGGCGCCACCTACAGGTGGATCTTGCTGAAACGTAATACCAACAGACGTCTTGTCGCAAAGAATGCAGATGCCAAATTTCGGAGGAATCCGACAAAGCATTTAGGAGTTATCGCTTACGAAGTATTTGCACGGACATGCACTGACATGCACTAAAGATTGGAACAAGACCCCAGTGGCGCCACCTACAGGCGGATCTTGCTGAAACGTAATACCAAGAGACGTCTTGTCGCAAAGAATGCAGATGCCAAATTTCGGAGGAATCCGACAAAGCATTTAGAAATTATTGCTTACGAAGTATTTGCACGGACATGTCCGTGCATGCACGGACACATAGAAGCAAGAACCATTTTAAAGTCCCCGGCCGCGTTGCGGCGGGGGACAAAAATAGGAGAACAATATGTTAAGAGAATGCTCAATCAAATCAGACGTTGATAAAGAAGCTAGAATAATAGTTTTATGGAAAACAACCAGAATATCTGAAATCGTATCGCCGAAGGATGTCATTCCGGCTGAATTTAAGAGTAATGTTGTCTACCAGTTCACGTGTCCAGGTTGTAAAGCCAGTTATATTGGAGAGACACAGTGTTGTATTATGAAAAGACTTCAACAGCATTCTTATGACAAAAACAGCGCCATTTTTAACCATATCAATTCATGTGAACAGTTTAATTTCTTTTTCGCCATGGACCATTTCCTTGACACTGATACTGAACCTATCTCAACTGTGGACAAAGTGTTCTTAAACACCCAAATAATAGACCGAGCAAATCATTGGCGTGTTTTATTATATAAAGAAGCATTGGCAATTAGAACTAACAAGCCAAGCCTCAACACTGGAATTTGTGCCTCGCGGAAACTTTTAATCTTCAGATAATGAGCTTGAATCAGCATTGACCCTATGAACTTCATACTAACGCCATGAGCTGTTTAATTGTTTTTGTCACGTATTGTATAGTATTGTTTTAGTCTGCACAGTGTTCACTGTCGTTAGTGTATATATATCATATCTCTCACTTGCTCCGATTTGTATCTTGAAAATGACTTTGAATTAAGTTGAAATATAGATCATTCTAACCATGATATCATTCTTCGGAGTTACATATATATTGTTATTCGTAGACTCGTACCTTGCCATTTACTCGCACGGAGATCTGATTTCCGTTTTTATCGCTGATAGGGATTTCACAATGAATACTTGGAGGTTTTGTTTGGAGTTATTGTTTATTTTTGTTTACTGGACTTATTGATTCATAAAGAAATCACGTGTGCGTATGATTTCCAGATTTACAGAGGAAATCGTACCTCCCGTCATGCATCAAATCACAGAATTCAAGATGGAACCCACCATGAAACCGGAAGTTAGTCAATTCGGTAACAAACTTTTCAATCGCTAAGGTACAGATCTCATTTGGACACACACTCTATCTAAAAATGCGAACGCTTCGCGTTCGCATATAAGTAATCTGACTTACCGCAAACTCAGACAGACGCAAAACCGCAGAGACGGCAAACACCACAGGGGCTTGTAGCTGGTCGGTTATTAATTATGATATTAATATTTATATATATACTCTCCTCCTACTCTATATAAGAGTAGGAGGAGAGTATATATAAATATTAATAGCCGCTGGTCGGTTATTAATTATGATATTAATATTTATATATATACTCTCCTCCTACTCTATATAAGAGTAGGAGGAGAGTATATATATAAATATTAATATCATAATTAATAACCGACCAGCTACAAGCCCCTGTGGCAAACACCACACGGTGAGCAGCTTGCCATATTAACAGGTCATCAATTTACATTTACAACAGTCTACGGTGACAGCACAGCACTGGCATGAGTTAGCTATAGTGGGCGCTGAGAACCGGGTTTGAGCCGATTGCGCGGAACCAGACAATGCAAAGAACAAAAAATAGTCCACGGATACAAGCAATACCTGGGCGAAGAAATGAATATGAAATACACTCAAATTCAGATTTCGTTTTATTTCTAGTTAACATGAAACGATTACGACTGGTTTTTTTCTTCACTTTCTGGTTGATACCCTGATATATGACAAACACAAAGTGAAAATCACTGGCGGATTGTTACAGGTCAAGTCAGGGTCATTGCATTATAGTGCACGTACACATTTTCAGATATTTCGTGAGTGGCAGCATAGTCTCGTCGACACCGCTACGCGGTGGCGATCCAGACAAAAATCAATCTTGGTAAACCAAGATGGTAAATCGGGAATACCATCTAGACGTAACGCTATGAAAACTTCATGCGAAATGTTTGCCGATATTCTAAGAGATCCCATAATAAGCCAATCACGACAATTTCTACCGTTTCTCTCTGACATGATTGAAGTTTAGTTCATGGAGATTAACATAATCGCACAGCGCAATCCTTTGAAATTTTCTTTCCCCTAACATAGCCAATATTTCAAATAAATATATGTTACCTGTACATATCCATATTAATCTGGCAATATTCGATGGAAATAACAAAATAGTCACTGTGTGAAAAATCGTGTCAACATGAAACCCACATCGGGAGCCTCAGCGCGACCACTCTGGGCTGAAAACATTGAAAGGGACAGCGTGATTTCCCCCAGAAAGTTTGATCAAAATAGTTCTAAAGTTTAAGCTCAACTGGGCTGAAGATGTTATTACGAGAAAGTCTGAAGTAAATGACACACGAAACGACCAAAATAGCCGAGTAGTATGAAATACCGGTACAAAGAAATATCTTCATTCTTGGGATAATCCCCTGGGGAAATCTCCGCTGTGTTGCAAGTCGCAAATGCCCGCGTGTAACGTCTGCTCGACTGCACGAGAAGACCCAGCGTTTCGTTGGAGCACAGAGTACGTTTTTGCTGTTGAAAACTTTTAAAGATAACCTACCGGGGGGGAGTAAATTGTAGAATTTACAGTTTTATTTTTGTCGGGAATAGCCGAGGGGTGCCGAAATCCTCCATGGGAGCAATGGCGGCCTCCAGACCTTAGCATCCATTCGGAACTCCCGAGCGGAAATCTACGAAGGGGACTGATTCTACGCTCGGGGGACTACAACATGAATTTCCTATGAATCTCCAGATGTGACGCGCCGGAACGGTTTAATACGCATGGCTCCGAAGCCCAATCACTCTCGCGGAAGCCTTAATCCCCGACCAGCAAATATTTCCCTGCGAGCCTCTGATTTACGTCAGATATTCTAAAAACTGTTTATTCTTTTCATTCGAAGCACGTTTCAATAGAAAACCATCAGTTTAAATGGTACACCCGCCACGTATTGGCAAGATATAATTCCCGTGACGTCACTGACAGTTCCCTGACAGGCAAAATGGTACATCTTCAGAAAATTTATGACCTAACCCAAAGATCACAAGATCATTATTGTTTAGCATCATCAGATAAACAAGAATAGTACGATCAGACAACATGCAGGCGAAAATACGGTATAATTGACGTAATTCGTTGCTTTCCGCGTTTCAATGGTTGATCTTCAATGCAGAATAAAGGTCAACTAAATTTATGTCTGCTGCTTCAAACGAGTAGGCCATAAATAAAGTTCAACGTTCAGTTTTATTTTTTTAACAACAAAACTTGCATAATGATAGCAACAAACGTACATATCACAGGGCGTGTGAACAGTACTATGTAGTGAATGAAGAACAGAAATGCTGCAACTGCCTTGCCCTGATCAAGTACATGTCACGCTAAGAACCTGGTATAGGTAATAAATTTTCCGAAGATGTACCGTCTTGCCCCTGACAGACCGAAACACACGTGACCACGCTAGTAGTATACAAAGGGTCAATTGAAGTAACAGCGCTTCACTGCGCATGCGCAGAACCTGTTGTGACGTCAGAAGTGGTTTTGTGCGCATGCGTGTGGTGCTGTGGTGGGTGGTGGATGGGTGATGGGTGCAAGATGGCCGCTGTGGTTGGTGGATGGGTGATGGGTGCAAGATGGCCGCTGTGGGTGGTGGATGGGTGATGGGTGCAAGATGGCCGCTGTGGTGGGTGGTGGATGGGTGATGGGTGCAAGATGGCCGCTAATGTGGTGGGTGGTGGATGGGTGATGGGTGCAAGATGGCCGCTGTGGGTGGTGGATGGGTGATGGGTGCAAGATGGCCGCTGTGGGTGGTGGATGGGTGATGGGTGCAAGATGGCCGCTGTGGGTGGTGGATGGGTGATGGGTGCAAGATGGCCGCTAATGTGGTGGGTGGTGGATGGGTGATGGGTGCAAGATGGCCGCTTGGTGGGTGGTGGATGGGTGATGGGTGCAAGATGGCCGCTTGGTGGGTGGTGGATGGGTGATGGGTGCAAGATGGCCGCTTGGTGGGTGGTGGATGGGTGATGGGTGCAAGATGGCGGATTGTAGAAAAACGTATAAAAGGAGTCGATTTTTAGGGTAGGGGTGTATTCATTGCACTATCTTGCGGAGCACTCTGACTTACCTGACCTGACCCGCCTGCCTGCCTGTTTCACCTTTAGCCAGTCATCCAGCCAGCTTGCCTGTTTTGTATGAGCTGTGGAGAACCTTTCACTATATTTCATTTTACCAGTGCAAATTCACCAGACTTTTACACGGTAGCAGTTACTCACCAGCCTGAGCCCATAGTCATGATGAATTCAGCCGACCTAGTCACGCTTCAAAAGAACCGTCCTCGCCTCGTTGATGAGATGCAGCATGTGGGCGCATTATGTGATGTGCTTATGGCCGATAACATACTCCTGAAACAGGGTGTCGAAGATATCATGGCGGAGAACACCCCTTCACGACAAAACAGAAAACTCATCGACGGTCTACTGCGCCGTGGCCCCTATGCATTTCTAGCCTTCGTGGAGGCGCTGAAGAAGACGGAAAATGAAGAACTAGCGGATCTACTTGAAATTCCCCTTGTAGATGATGATATCTTAGTGATGGATACCACCGAAGAGCGTACAGCTAGCAAACGTACGCACACTACCCCAGAGAGTACACCTGTCAAACGCGCTGGACGATCCAAACGCCCCCGACTAACACCGTTAGAAATACCTGAGTCAGTGCTTGAGCAGCCAGGAGTATCCCAGCAAGTACCTGTGAAACAAGAAGTGCAACTTCCTATGTCTGTGCAAGATATCAATAACATTATTCAAGAGGCCTGCCAGGCAGCCCACACGGACATTTGGGAGCTCTCAGCCTATTTAACTGTGAGTGTGAAAGACGAAGAAGTGCATTTTAATGCATCGGGCTTTAACGACAGACCCGGTAAGCATATTGCCATGACCTTAGACACCTGGCAAAAACTGGAGACCCTTGATTACGCCATCGATGCGGTTATTCGTGACCAGGGGAGTGACGAAGCGAAATTTCATGTGGGTGACGACATCTTTGTGAGCTGTGCCTATTTCAACGATGAGCTCCTCGTGCATATCCGTAAATGGAAAATGCGGTTAGATACGCAAGAGCGTGTACCTTGTCCTCAGGGTGTCACTTTGAAATTAACGGCGTGGCGGAAGTTGCAGAGTCTCGCAAGTACAATTCGTCAAGCTCTGGCCTACCAGGTGTCTCACTATATTTATCAGAAGTACATCGACACAGTCCTGGATCTCATCAGACCTCAAATTCCACACTTGCGTATCCAAGAATGCGCAGGCTGTGAAAATAACAGTCCGATAGACAAGCATACGTGTGTGGACACTAGTGTACCCTCATACGCCATCATCACTGAGGCACTACAGACCGTGACCGAGACGCAAATTGCCCTGGCAGTGGAAGCGGCCTGCCCTCCCAAAATTCCACGTGAAGAGATTATTACGTACATCTACGTGCACCAGGGACGGAAAGACGATGATGAATTCAAACAAGTCTTGTTGGCGAACTATTGAACAAGTGTTGAAAAACATTTACCGTATTCCTTCACATTCATTGA
This sequence comes from Hanleya hanleyi, assembly GCA_036873755.1. Lineage (NCBI taxonomy): Eukaryota > Metazoa > Mollusca > Polyplacophora > Lepidopleurida > Hanleyidae > Hanleya > Hanleya hanleyi. The sequence continues at coordinate 3,026 of JAVTVY010038468.1, read as the reverse complement.
AGTGGCTTGATAGCGTATAATTGTATTAAAAATTCAGAGTTTTTTTACTGTTAATTGAATTCAATACCCTTGTGAACACGTTCATTCTATTTGTGTTAATAAAAATAGTAGAAAATTAAAAAAATGCTTGTTAGTGTTCATTGGACCCTTCGGCCACCGCGCATGCGCAGAATGACCCTAATTTAACCCCACACCCAGCCCATCAGATGCCCCTTCACGAATGCTTCACATCGATACCTCACTCGACCCCATTGGTCCATTAGGGGCTTCCCTAGATGCCAAAACGTCTATTTTCATACCCTTCGGCCACCGCGCATGCGCAGAATGACCCTAATTCAACCCCACACCCAGTCCATCAGATGCCCCTTCACATAAGCTTCACATCGATACCTCACTCGACCCCATTGGTCCATTAGGGGCTTCCCTAGATTGGCTATTCCACCAACCTTCCCTCCCCCTTGTCCCCCCCTTTACCCCTTTTTTCAATACCTTTTTTAATTGTAAAAAAAACATAGAAAATTAAAAAGATTTTTTTTGGCTCCATGATTCTTTTTTTCCTTTTTTTTAAATTAAAAAAAAAAAATTTGGGCTCTTCCACCAACCTTCCCCCCTCCCCTCCCTCGCCCATTTTTTTTCAATAATTTCAAAAAAATTGTAAAAAAATTTTAAAAATTTTTTTTCTTTGGGGAGAGGATGATGGGAGTTGGTGTTAAATTTTTTGTGCTTTTTGATAGAAGTTTCCTCTTCCGGAAAGATGGGGTGGCCCTGAAAAGGGCCTTTGAAAGTGTTACGACACTTGTTTTATGAGCGGTAGATTCTTTTTATTCCACCCACATGCTTCCTGCAGATTGGACACTTGATTTTTAAATGTTGTTCGCCTGCTTCAACGCAGTGGCACATGTCTCCTACACACGTCAGCGTGACCCAACAATCTTTACAGATGCATAAATGGCCACACGGCAATACTGCGTACTGGCTCTCTTCATCTGTACACACGCTACACCTTGATTTTTTTTCTTCCTTATGTAGTTCTTTTTGCTGTCTTGAAATCTCAGCGTCCATTACATTCATGTCTTGTCGCATCCCGTTAATCTGTTCGTTGAGGCGGGTTATCTCGGCCCAAGAGCATGCTTGTGGTGTTGTTTGCGAAGCCGCCGAAGTCGTTATAATCGGAGTTTCGGAAGCCGATGTTGTTATAATTGGCGTTTGTGTAGTTGTTGTTGGAGGTCTATTACTATTTAACCATGGAAGCTCGTCTTGTTCTCCATCCGTTGTATCCTGATCTGTCTCATTTTCTTCTTCTATGGCATCCATCCTGCTGATTTCTTCGTCTTGTTGTCGACTTCGTCTTATCAACCTCGCATCTTCTTCTGCTATTACATCTCGCCGGAGTTCTTCCAATTCTTCTTCATTTTGTCGTATCATGGTTTCGTCCGTAATAACCTGCTGAAAGCTTGTAATTAGGGTGATTCCACCATCATCTTCACTGGTAACCACCTCTCTAGGATCTCTAGGGTGGTGGGTGAACAGTGTTCGTCGTCTTGTACCCATGATTGTATTTTGTGAATAAATGGGAACATACTACGCGTTATTTATAGTCTAGATGGCCGCTGTGGTGGGTGGTGGATGGGTGACGGGTGCAAGATGGCCGCTAATGTGGTGGGTGGTGGATGGGTGATGGGTGCAAGATGGCCGCCGCTGTGGTGGGTGGTGGATGGGTGATGGGTGCAAGATGGCCGCCGGTGTGAGTGAGTGCAAGATTATGGTATCTGCTAAAAAAAAATTTCCATGCACACTGTATAGTGTTTGTGTTACCATTGCCCAAGGATAAAAAATTTCCTAGTTTTATTTCGATAAACCCGCTGGAATTTTCAGGGAGCTATTATAAGGCTGTAAGGCATAGTGTTGACGTATTTTTAGCCAGGAAAATCCATTTATTTGCAGTGTAGCGGGTTTTTCACACTACCGTACTTTAACATTAGGCGTGTAAAAATCGCTAAAATTAATAAAATAACGGCATAGTCTAGCGCTAGGCTGGTAAATTTTTTAAATACTACACTATGAATTGCCTGAATTCAACTTGCAATAAAATTTATATGTGCACTGACATTTATTGTAAAATCACAGCCGTTTAAAATTGAGAAAGAAACACACACAGATTTTCTCAGATAAAATATAGAAGCCAGCCTAGAGTCGCTTCGCTGAGGTCCGTGCTTTATACTATAAATAGTGCGCAGTATTTTTTCAGGCATTCACAATTAGCCTGAGTGCCCAGTCATGGAGTCACCCCTCGCTGGAATCATGGATATTGATATACCAGACTTCACCACAAATGATGATGATAATGAAGTACCACTCCTCGGCGACGTCATTCATATGGTACATGACGAACCATGGTTGGATGCTATATTGGAAGACTTATTTCCACCTGAAGCTGCCCCGGACTACCCACCACCAACTACAGCCCATTGTATAGCCTCTCCAGCCACATCGCAGCTGAGTAACTTCTTTGCAGCCACACCGGATGAATACCAACGTTTTGACAACATAGACCACATGTTAGAAAGTCTGTTGAAACCACAACCAAGCCCACCAGCTAACGAAAAAACAGATGGACAAGTGGCACAAGAAGAAAGCGGAAGCCAGACAACAGACACAACAGACACCACAGACCAAGGAGAAGATGAGGAGGCGGAGAACAGGGAAGACTTAAACACCACCACAGTATCCCAAAAGAGGCAAGATTCCAGAAGAAATAGGAATAGGATAGATTGCAGAAAAAATAGGATAGATGTCAGACGGAGAAGAAAAGACGACAGATGCAATAGAAATAGGCAAGGTGCGAGGAAAAAAAAACAGAAGGACACCAGAACAAAGAGGATCAGAGAGAATACCAGGAAAATAAGTCAAAAAGAAAACCAAGACGAGATGCACTACGTTTGGGCAATAACAACAACAACACTGGGATCCAACACAGAACGCCAAGCAGCCTTATATTTACCCTGCGTGGAATGCAGTAACCAATT
>JAVTVY010038467.1:0-16381 GCA_036873755.1 Hanleya hanleyi | reverse complement strand
TCAACATCAGAGGTAACGAAGCAGCCGACCAAACTGCCAAAGACAGTCTTGCAAAAACCACACACGATGTGCCAATAGGATTAGGATATAAGGAACTAAACACTATCATTAGACGCAAAATAGATAGCAAGTGGCAAAAGGAATGGAACGAAGAAGAACGTGGACGATGGTTACATAAGATTCTTGATGGAGAGAAAAGACAAGTCCAAGGATTCCAGTTAGACAATAAGCGTGATGACCGCATCATCACAAGACTAAGACTAGGCAAAACCGGACTTAAATCACATCTGTCCATGCTTCTGAAAAACACCTCACCACTCTGTACCGCATGCAGCAATGTAGAAGAAACAATAGAACATGTCTTACTTGAATGCCCTAAACACTACCCACAACGCGAGATACTTAGAAACGAATTAAAAAAATTCAACACTCCCTTAACATTACCAGGATATTAAACCCTAAGCCCCCCATTAGAAAACAGGTATTCAAGTCCTTAATAGATTTTATCAAAACTGCTGGCTATTATTCCAGTGCACTACCCCCGTGCATGCGCACCACTAACTAACAATGTCAGCATTGGCCAAAATTTCTCTTTTGAAATAAAATTTAGGCAATGTGGGCACCGGAGATACCATGTTCCGTGTGGGCCGGTTGCCACATTAGTCTCAAAAATCGGAGGCCAAGCCCAATCAACATCCCTGCGACAATCTTGGCCAAAAATCTCTCTTTCGCAATAAAATAGGCAATGTGGGCACCGGAGATACCATGTTCCGTGTGGGCCGGTTGCCACATTAGTCTCAAAAATCGGTGGCCAAGACTAATCAACATCCCTGCGACAATATTGGCCAAAAATCTATCTTTCGCAATAAAATAGGCAATGTGGGCGCCGGAGATACCATGTTCCGTGTGGGCCGGTAACCACATTCGTCTCCAAAACCTAAAGGCCGCTACCAATTCAACAACCAAGGACATAAATCATTAGCACACGTCCAAGAAACAACCACACACACAGATAATGTCACTCACAAAAATGAATACTACACACTGTTTCATCTTATACTTTCACAAATGGAGATGAACACGATGAAGGTCCTCATCAAGCAGACAACAAACAGAACACTGACGACGACAAAAATTATTAAACTGCACCTCACGGCACACCGAAGACCAAAGACGGGCTGGACAAGACTAAAAACAGAAGACGGATGACGATCACAAGAATACCAACATCGCCGCACAACAAGAAACCCCCAGAACCAGAACATCACATCCTAAACCACACCGACACGCTACCCCATAGATGACACCGAACTGACGCCTTAACACAGAATATGATCCTTTGACTTTCACGCAATATAGGACGTAGACCTGCCGTCCTGTGCCCCAATACACACTCCAAGCAATTGTTACAGGCACAGATTTCTGGAAGAACCCACCCTGTTCCCAAGGGCGTCGTTAGTGAAGTCGATCCGAAAAATCCTGAAAACGCCCATGGTTCTCCCAGTTTTTTCTGGACGGCTTTGTGCGTACAAAGGGGTACCAAGACAAAGGAATCATACACGCGATTACAGTGAACTCATATTTACCAGTATAACTTAACCAAAAACCAAAAAGAGACTTACGAACTTGTACATATAGCGATTCTTATTTACTTCTATTTATATCTCCTACTAATCTCTCATTGTTATTTATTATTTATTTATTTATTTATTTATTTAGCGCTGGAAAAGAAATTCAATAAACAAAGTCATGTACCGCGAAATTCAAATAAAACATTGAGTTGATGGGCCGCGAAATCCGAATGGGAAGCGGCCCTTAAACTACAATTTCAATCAATCAAAATCTACTTTTATCTCAGTGTCCACTGGTTCCTAAAACGAACCAGTCTCTAGACAAACTAGAAATCCCAACCGTTTCAAGATGGCCGCCAAGAGGAAATACTCAGAGATGGAACAAAGCGAGCCGACACCAACTGAACCCATCGTCCAGGCCGACCTGCGTAACGTTATCGACGAGTTGGTGGATTTCTACGAAGGACTGGACGTCAGCGATGACGTGAACCATAAACCAAACTATTCCTACACGGAACTGATCTTCCTCGCCATTATGAGAGGTCCTAACTTTTGTCTGCCAATTCCCGAAATCTACCGATACATGGAGAACAGCTTCGCCTTTTTTCAGAACTGTACCAGACAACATCGGAAAAACGCCGTCCGTCACAGTTTGTCCAAAACGAAGTGTTTTACCAAGATCGGCTGTGAAAACCGAAATCATAAAAGGGGAATACTGAACAGGTTTGTAATATCTCAATCGTATCTTTGATAGTGAGAGTTCTATCCGTACTCGTATATGTAATTTGACCGTTCAAAGATATATTCGTTTCTAATTCCAAAAATCCGAAACCCCTGATGCTAAATATTTTCTTTATTTTTTCAGGTCTCCTTATTTATGGATGGTGACCCCAAACAGTGTCCTTGCTTTCACCCGAGGAGATTACAGACCAAGCGATCAGAAGAAAATCGGTAACAATCCCTACGTGCAAGATTTTACCAGATCATTGGCACTGGCTTGTGGAACCCGTGTCTCTTGTCTCTCACCAACAGGATGGACGCTCTAAGACAAACCTTGAACAGCTCTCCTAATCCCACGAGGTTCTTTGAACTACAGACCTGTAACATCTCAGTTTCGGATCAGCCGAAGGACAGTCAGTTCTTCTCGGTTGTCGATCTTATTTCTACCCCTCATGAAGAAGGTGTTTCTCCAAAAAGATTAAAAACCACGAAATCGCCTGCAGTTGCTGACAGTAGCGCCAATCTTATCGTCCATCCAGCATTGACCTCGAGCCCGAACATCGACGACCATCGCGCCGAAATCTCTGAAACATCTTACACAACAAGCCATAACGACAGTGGTTACAGTACAAGCTATGAACTCTCCAGCCCACAGGATCATGATAACTTGAGCGCTCGTTCGAAACCGGAGTGCTACAGTCCTGTATTTTTCAGCACGGATCAAATTTATCGTCTACCAGAAGTTACATTTGACAGCATCTACAACATTCCTGCAATTCCATATTTGCCTCCCCTGCAACTTCGATTTGATGACGTCACAGACAGGGCCACACTCCAATGCAATTATCTTCCTTCTTTTATAGAACCTAATACATGTAATATGTTCGGTAGCCATTATTACACTGACTGTATGTTTTCATCCTCATCTCCCGGTTGTTTGACTGCTTTGTGAATCTTTTATCTTGTATATACATTTTTCAGTGTTTGGTTTGTATATATTAACGTGCTCTCATAGTGCTATACTGTATAATTTAAGAATGATATGAAGTAAGTGCTCATCAACAAATATTACTATTTCGTGTACCGTAATGTCTTGGAATTAAATAATAAAATAACCACAATATTAAATGAACAGTCATCTCTATGTAGTACTTATGAATGCTATAACACGCGACATCTTTCATAGTTCTATGACGGTGGAAAGTGTCATATTTACTAAGATAGTCGTATATATTCAGCCTATCTCATTATGTCTTCCGAAAACTGTCCGGTCATAAATCATACGAGGAATTTTATGCACTATAATGACTTGTTCATAACGACCGAAGCAGTATTCGCCGTGTGTTCCGCAAGCCTTTGTCTTTGAAACGTTCGTTGTTTTGCGTTGCTTTTAACAGTTAACTTTTAGAGTATGTATATTCGGTCTTTTCTTCGTCTGAAAGAAAGCTGACCTTAACCCTATCAGGCCTGGACGAATTTGCTCATTTTGCGAAGCAATAGAGGGGTTTTGACGAGATACGAAAAACGTCCCAGCAGTTAATTAGTACAAAAAAATACCGATACGAAGGTTTTAAATCCAATTCTAACCAGAATATCATTGAAAATGGACAAATCAATCGACAACAGCTGTCTCAAAACCGTTTCCGCCTTGGCGCGATTGTTACGTTCATCTCCCGCCACAAAAACAGTGTTGCCAGGCTTACGCGTATAGCAGTCGTTGACCTATCTACTTTTGCAAGCGAGCAAGGGAGGAGACAGACTTTACAGGAATCACGGTACAGCACGAACAACTTTTACAAAGGGCTGCCTGAACTTCTAGGCTTTACCAAACCTATTTACATGTCTACCCCCTTTCCGTAGAACCGATAACGAAGAAATATTCGTAATCGGATGACACAGGTCGCACGTTTTACGCTGACGTAATATGTCTCGTGCTCGTCATGGATGGACAGCATCTCGTAAGAAAATAAATTAAAGCATATAGTATTCTCAGTACAGTCTAGAAGAGTATTTCACGACTAGATTGGTTTTGACATTCGGTTTCTATGGTGTTCCTGTTTTATCACGGGGGGGGGGGGGTGGTAAACGTACTCACCCCACTCATTAAGTCAGGATTTTCTGTAGCGTAGCAAATACTGAGTGAGGGATTTCTTCCTCTGTATAACATGTGTTTGCACACGACACGACGCTGAAGGTTAGAATTAGCCATAATGCTTGAACCAGACGACAGGTGTAAAAAAGCGCTTGAAACGATACGAAATAATATGAGTATACATGCCCCAGGTACGGCATTTAGTAGTCACCCGTGGTCCATGAAGAATTCCATGTTCGGAAGACATCAGGGGCACCAAAATCGAAGCAGCAAAAAAATAGATATAGAAATGATCAATATAATGACAAACATTTCTCCATGATATTTATAACATCCCAGACTTTAAAGATTTCCTTAACTGTCTGAGTTTAGAACACCTTAGCATTTGATTCGTGCACCAAGGTTCAACTACATAGGATTACGATTACCTATATACGGCCGTATGTATATACAGTCAAACAGACGGACAGCGAGTAAGTTGACTTATGCAATACCCAATCTAATTGAGTGTCAAAATATTATACCTCGCTCACTTTTGTATTGACTGTTGTGCGCAACAACATCAATACTTCATTCTATGCAACTGCATGGGCCTCGGTACGTGAAACAAATACTATGGCGTTTTATATGCAGAAAATAACTAGCACGGAGAAATATAAGTCATTTGTAGATTGCTGTTATTATTCACGCTGTAAACAAGAAAATACACGCGGGGCAAATTGTTCATTTCTCACAAGCCAAAAAATATTCAAACAAAAAAATGAACCAACCTAATGTGCTTCAGGTTCATTTGAAACACAAATCGCGAAATGGTTCAACACTGAATCGGTTTGATTCTGTATGGAAACTTCTCGTGTCTTAGAGAATACATCCGAAAATTCAGACCAAACGTATAATTAATTATACAAAGATACAGATAAGCTGTACATATAATTACCGGTAATTAGCAGAACGATGCCATGTAGGATGAAATACATATTATATAAAATTTAAAAGCACGAATTGTGTTGCACTACTCTTTCTTTCACGTACGACATTTTTCCAACTATAGACTTACATGTATGCAGAAAATATCGAAGTACATCGATTGATCTTTGCGGAAGAGAAAGACCGGAATAACTCAACACCCGTGTATCAATTATTGAACAATCATGATAGATCAGACTATTGTCTATTGATTAAACGATGATTGGCACTTTCTTTTATAAGCCTGTCGCCTCGGTAGATTCTGCCAAATATACCGTTTAAGCCACGCATAAATTGGAGAAACACCATAAAGCACAAACGCAATGCCACACGTGCTGAGATGATCCTCACCGTCGGAGAAACATCGTCTGTCAGGATTGACTCAACCCAACACTGTCAAAAAAAAGTGTGCATATCCTGAGCACTGAAATGCACACTAGTTGTAAAACCTTTCGAACATGTGAAAAGGGACGAAAACTATAGCATGATGAGAGATTTATTTAAAATATGTCACCGAAGTGCTGTCAATCTCATCAACTAGGTCGTCCTCAATAAAAACAACGAAATAGGTTAGGTCCACAATATCGCCCAGTGTTGAATATTGGAACTCGGAAAACTTAATTGAACACTTTTTCATGTTCCTGCGGACGCTATAGTGTTCCAAAAGTGTAACAGAATGTGTGTTCATTTGTGAACATAGATGTTAAAACACGGTGATCAGTTTTCAACACACGTACGTGTTCATATATGTTCTCTAATGCTCGGATGTGAACATAAGTGTTCAGTTTTTAACACAACTAGGGAGATCGCGTGCCCTTTCTATACTACTCATCGCGCACTACTCATCGCGCATGCGCAGTCGACCCATTGTACTGTAGGGTGCAAGCCTGGCCCATGGAATCTCAGCTAGTGAAAACCCCAGGTCTCTCGCCCCACCCTATCCCGCGCCACACATATGCGACCCGCCGTGCAGTGAGTAAAGCGGAGTAGGAGAAGGAGGAGGAGGAGTAGGAGGAGGAGTCGGACACGCCACGGATTATACTAGGTAGATATGGTGTGCTGAATTGAACGTCAATATTAACGTGTGTGCTGTGCCACCCAACTCCATATTTCTATTGTTGAGATACTTAACCTTGTGAAATTTTTGGTACCTTTTTCTTTTCATTATTCTTCAAAATGGACCAGTTGATGAATTGCACAACATTCTTTCAACTTATTCCAACAATCGCTAAGATTAGTCACAGGTGAACGCTTTTACTCATTCGATAAGTGTTACAACTATTTGCTGACAGTGAACCTAAGAAGTTTGAGTACATGGTTTCCTTTCTCAATGTATCGCCTCTGAAGAGATACAAAGTTATAAATACCCATCACCAACTGCTACTTTTATGACGGTTGTTTAATACAGAATATGATCCTTTGACTTTCACGCAATATAGGACGTAGTCTGGCATCCTGTATCCCAATACACACTCCGAGCACTGTTACAGGCTCAGATTTCTGGAAGAACCCGCTCAGTTCTCAAGAGCGTCGCTAGGGAAGTTGTTGGGCTCAATGTTTGCGCCCAGTTGCATGTTATTTTACTATGTTGGACATCACAGTACTGGCCTCTCTAAACAATGCATAAGAAACGAAAAATCCTGACGACGCCCATGGTTCTCCCAGTTTTTTTCTGGACGGCTTTGTGTGTACAAGGGGTACAAAGACAAAGGAATCATCCACGCAATTACAATCAAAATGAACAATGAATACATATTTACCAGTATAACCTGACCAAAAACAGAGACGAACTTGTACAGTCGATTCTTCTATTCTTTTTTTATATCTCTCTCTGCTCTCTCCTCGTTATTTATATATTCTAATATTTAGCGCTTGTAAAGATATCAAATGAACCAAGAAATGTACCGGAAAATTTAAATAGAACATTGAGTTAATGAGCCGCGAAATCCGTATGGGAAGTGGCCCTTAAACTACAATTTCAATCAAGCTATTTTTATGTCAGTGTCCACATGCTTCTAATAATAACCAGTCTCTACAGACAACCTAGAACTCCCAACCGTTTCAAGATGGTCACAAAGAGAAAATACTCAGAGACAGAACAAAGTCAGCCGGAAGCATTTAGGCCGACCTACGTAATATTATCGACGAGTTGGTGGATTTCTATGAAGGACGGGACACCAGCGATGACGTGAACCATAAACCAAACTATTCCAACACCGAACTGATCTTCCTCGCCATTATGAGATCTCCGAATTTTTGTCTGCCAATTCCCGAAATCTACCGATACATGGAGAACCGCTTCGCCTTATTTCGGAAGTGTACAAGACAACATTGGAAAAACGCCATCCGCCACAGTTTGTCCAAAACCAAGTGTTTTGCCAAGATCGGCGTTGAAACCCCGAATCATAATAGCGGAACACTTAACAGGTTTGTAATATCTCAATGGTATCATTGATTGTGAGAATTCTATTGGTGCTAGTAAAGGAAATTTCGTCGTTCGATGATTGGCCTATATTCGTTTGTAATTTCAACAATAAGTTTGATGTCGTTAAATGTCGAAACGTTTTGAAATAACTGATGCTATATTTTGTCTTTATTTTTCCCGATCTTCGTATTGATGGATGGTGATCCCAAACAGTATCCATCCCTTTGCCAGAGAAGACTACAGTCCAGGCAATCAGAAGAAAATCGGTAACAATCCCTTACGTGCAAGATTTTACCACATCAGTGGCATTGGCTTGTGGAACCAGTGTATCTTGTCTCTCACCAACAGGATGGATGCTCCAAGACAAACCTTAAACAGCTCCCCTAACCCCACCAGATTCTTTGGACTACAGACGTGTAACATCTCAGAGCCGGCGAAGCCTAAGAACAGTCCGTTCTTCTCGATTTTCGAACTTATTTCTACCCCTGTCCGACAAATCGCTACTCCAAAAAGACTGAAAACCACGAAATCGCATGCAGTTACTGAGAGGCAGTGCCAATCTCGTCGTCCATCCTGCATTGATCTTGAGCCCGAACATCGACGACCATGGCGTCGCAATCTCTGAGACGGCCTACACAACAAGTCCTGCCGACAGCGGTTACAATACAAGCTATAAACTCTCCAACCCACAAGATCCTGATAACGTCTGATAGCTCGTCTGAACTCGGAGTGCCACAGTTCTGTAAATTTCAGCACGCATCAAAGCTATCTTCGCCCAGAAGTGATATTTGACAGCATCTACAACATTCTTTCAATTCCACAAGAAGTACCACCGACCTCCAAGTTCGATTTGATGGTATCACAGACAGGGCCATACACCAATGAATGCAATTATCTCCCTTCTTTTATAGAACCTAATACATGTAATATGTTCGGAAGTCATTATTACACTGACTGTATGTTTTCATCCTCATCTTCCCGTTATTTTTCTGCTATATGAACATTTGCTATGTACACTGTGTTTGATTTGCGTATATTATCTTACTGTCATAGTATTTTATGCACTATAATCACTTGTTCACCACGACAGTATTCGGCATGTATTTCACAAGCCTTTGTCTTTGAAAATACCATCACCGCTGTTTTACGTCCTTTTGACTGTGAACTTGTAGAGTAACTACAATGGGCCTTTCCTCTGTATGAATCACAGCCACCTTTAAAGAAAATATTCTGAAAACAACTAAATTAAAAGACAAACATCCCCCCCCCCCCCAATATGAAGAGGGCGGACAAGGGCTTCTGAAATCTCAGAATTTTCCGGTGAAGTACCACCGACCTCCCTCTTTCTTCTTTCACTTGAATTGCACTTTCATTTCAAGTGCCAACTGATTTCGTGTTTGTTCTATCTGATTCAGAGATAACTCCAACACAGTTTGCATGAATATGGGAAATTACCAGGTTGTACATCACCAGCTTCAAACAATTCAGCTTCACATTGATACAACAACTTTAATACGCATCAGTCAAGTGACCTTGTCTTGCACAGGTGTTAGAAGTTGACTTTGATTTCAACTGACGAGAAGATGGTTTCATCTGAACAGCAATATTTGTACTTTGGGATAATTCCATGTACGGTCGAATTTAGTGATCCATTTTTTTAATTCAAAATTTTGAAAATATAAGCAATACGGTCATGAAGCTCTAGTTTTGACAAATACAGGTGCGACAATAGAACGAAAAAGTGTAATCAGCTTTTCCAAACTGTAATTGTCGTAATACTAGCATTGCACTTCTTGTAGACCAATGATCCGATCATCACGCCATGCGTTAAATTGTCCAGCATATAGCTCATATTCGCAGCAAACTTAGACAACAAGGATAGTTTACTGGTCATGGCACCATAGAGACGAGAAGATCAACACAAGGGAGAATACTTGTGGTGGCCAAGCGATACCTGGTTTATAGCCCTTTAAACATCCTGGTCAGTTCAAATTATTCTAGTGCGAAAATTTCAGGTCACCATGTTAAGAGATATGTTAAGAGGCATATTTATATTTATACTTCTCTCCCCTATTACACTCTTTCCTTGTTTGGGAACGTCGACCTCGGAATCATCACATTTTGTCTTTCTTCCAAGATTATGGTACCGGTATACCCAAAGTTCGGTCACAATCCATATCTTTGACCTGGCGAAATCACACAGAGAACTGAAGTTAATAGACAGCCAGACAGATGAACAGATACAACTCGGAGTTAATATAATTATTTTGTCATGAGTTTTGAGGTGTGCTTGAAGTCAGGTCACATTCCATAGCTCTGAACCCACGATTGTCGCATGGACATCAATATTAAAATATTTCCTGTTGTTCAGGCAACAGAAGTAGTAGTAAATGTGGTGAATGTGCTTTGAACATTTCTGCCCCTAAATAGATGCCTAAATCCCCTCGGTCAATTCGATGTTAATTGACATCTCCGGGAATATCCGGGAATCTCCAGGCGCAGGGGTCAAAAGGCACTTCCATTCGCCTACGAGTGATTTGAGAATACCCTGGGGTACTAGAGGACGGGTATATATACTTCAGCCTCATATGTTCAATGCGGAACCCACTTATGGACATTCTTCTTGACGGTATGGAGTGTGGCACCTTACTTTTTTCTGTCTCACGCGGTAGGATACGATGAAATAGGTCTCTCTTGACTTTCGCTGAAAAGTTCTGACTGCGCATGCAGGGGCCATAGGCAGATCTGGGTGGACGTGGGGTCGAGGTGGACCATCCGTGGTCTGAATGGGCCGCGTGAGGTTTCATATTGAAACATTAGAGCCTACTGACCGGATGTGGCGTAGAAATGCTGTTAATCTGCGCATGCGCAGTACAAAAAGGGTATTTGAATGGACGTTTTGGGGTAGAGATGAAACATCCTTCGTCCGATTGGGTAGTGTGCGGTGTCATATTGAAGCCCTCGTGGGGAGAGTCCGACTGGATGAGTGTGTCGTGGAAATGCCGTCAATCTGCGCATGTGAAGTGGAAAAAGTACAAGTGAATGGACGTTTTAGGGTGAGATGGACCATCCGTGATCCGAATGGGTCGTATGAGGTGTTACGTTGAAGCACTCGTGAAGCAGAGTCCAACTGGACTGCACTGTAGTGGAAATTCCATCAATCTGCCCATGCGCAGTGGGAAAATGGCTTGAGGGGACATTTTGAGATAGAGATGGGCCACTCTTGGTCCAAATGGGGGCGTGAGTGGTATCCTATTAAAGCTCATATCGGGTAGAGACAGATTGGGGGTGAAACGCGCATGCGCACTGAGGAGTGCCTCAGGCATTTCAAGGTTATATGCAGAGCAATACATGCAGCGAGAGAATGGGAACACACACGCAACGACTTAACGCCTATCTTAACGCCTTAACGCTCTATCTTAACGCCTACACGCCCTATCTTAACGCCTTATCGCCCCTCTCGAGGCCTTAACCCATGATGCAGACAGTGAGAGGAAGAAAAATGAACACGTTCCCAAGTTTTCACATAGTTTATTCTCCCCAGTGTTACATAATATGTAAATATGCAATGTCCAATCAGAAGCCGCCACTTGGTGTTGCGTCAACCTTCGACTATGTTCGCTCTTGTCCGTTAGACGTATCCCTAATCGTCGTCGGGCATGCCAGGATACTGTAACGGCAACATATTCTGGAACAGTTGTTTGGGCATTTTGATTGCAATTTGCAGGGCCTCTGTGGGTGGTAGACCCGCTCTTTCAGGCGACGCTTTGTCTTCATGATGGCCTTTCATTTCAAGCCGTAGCAGACTATACTGTTCATAGCTGTTTTTTCGGATGTGGGGGTGCATTTTTTGCACGTTATCCTGTCCGGCATCTTCGATCACCACAGCGTGGGTATTGATAGCTGCTGTCACAATACGATCCCAAAAGGTGGGTCCTTCCTCACTTTGGCTTCCCTGGAACGTAGATTGACTATCTGCAAGCGAGCTGTCTGCATCAGTAGATAGACTTAGCAGGCTCTGTTTCGGTATTAGTCGGTGGACTCTCAGAATCAACTAGTATACTCTCAGCATCTGCATCGGCTTCTTGTGTCTCGGTATCTTCAATCCCATGTATATTCTTCTGGTGTCGCTTCATATCGTAGTGTTTGGAGAACGCTCGTTCGCACTCAGAACATGTATAACCCATGTTGACGGTTGTCTTTGGGATACGCTTGCTTTCATGGAGAGTAACGCCCGCCAACAACGCCTACACTGTTATAAATCACACCGTAAATTCACAGTTAAATGTATTGGCAAAAAAGGTGCCAGTACATTCAACTGTAAAATTACGTCGCGCCGTATTTTACAATTACCGCTTTTTAGCAGGCTTTAAACTGTTACACTGTATTTTATAATTGTCGTTTATTGACAGGCAGATAACTGTAAATAACCGTTGTGTACCGTTATTTTAACATCCTTTAAATTGTATAATCATGTGGCACCGTTGTCTACAATTATTGATTTCGCGGAAACGTAGGTCACTGGAAGGCCGAAATGGCCATTACTCGTTCGAGTATTTCACCTTTTCGTGTTCACAAATGCGTCACAACAAGTTTCGTAAATAATCATGAAGGAATCTGTTAAATTATTACAAGAATATACGATTTATAAGTGGAAAACAACTCCCAAGTCAGATATCCTAAAACCAAAACCTAACCGAATTATAGACCGAAAATTAACAACGCGGCGTCCCTCCCAGTGCGTGTTTTGAAAATGCTCGGAATGTTATATCGTACCACGCAGATGACGGGTGGTCATTGCAACTGGGCGTTCCGTGTGCAAAGATGCCAACCTCCTTTCAGAGAAAACATGAACTTATATAGCACACGATCCTGATGAAAATAATGAGGGAGCTTACAGTAATTCATATGTAAAGGCCAGTGGACCCTTGTGATAGACAGAGAATTTATGTTGTCACGTTGCCCTGGTTCACAGTGTTAAATATGTTACGTTTGTGCGAAGTTTACCCAATCCAGTTGATGTCAACTGAAATAATACAGTTCAATTTAGAGATTAATGTGTTTACGATTAAATGTACTGTGAACTCCAACATACATTTACTGGGAAATAACGGTAATTTATAACAGTGTAGCTTAACGCTTCAACGCCCTGATGAAATAGCTCAGAAGCTCTGATGGGTTTAGATATCCTATGGAGTTGACAGTAATTCAACGAAATTCAGTGACGCCCGTCAACGCTCGCCGTTACGCCCGTCTGAATGCCTTAACGCCCTTCCTTAATGCCTTAACGCCTTATCTTAAAGCCTTAACGCCTTAGCTTAACGCCTGATCGTAACGTCTTAACGCATTGCCAATCGTTCAATCACACGCATATATTTTAACCATTGGCCTCTAACCCTTGATGAAAGTGATATCATCACCGGAAGTCACGTCATCACCGAAAGTGGCGTCATCGCACGCATGTGCCCTCACCTGGTGGTGCCGCTTGGACCTTACAGCTTGTAGGGTGCACCAAAATCTCACACTCACTGTACGACAAGGGAGACATGACGTTTAAACGGAACATAGCCCCGGATTTAGCAGAATTAGATTTTTGCAAACAATTTTCGGATTTTACCACCAGGTGGCACCACCTGTAAGCAGAAGCGGGTGAAACGCAAATTATGCCAAGTGACATCTCACGGCAAGGTATGCGCATACCAAATCTAGGGAAAGTCCGATGAGCGGTTCTCCAGTTATTGCCGGGAAACCAAATTTAGAAGTTGCCACCTTGTGGCACCACCTGTGTGCGCAAGTCGGTGAAATTCAATCCCAAGCGACATCTCATGAACTGGTACATGTATATGCATATCAAATTTAAGAAGGAACCGATAAGCGTGCTCAAGTTATTACACGAAAATAAAGGGTATTTTGAAGGAATCAGACAAAGCGTTTAATAGTTATCGCTTGCAGCACAGAATGAACCCTATTGGCTCCACCTACAGGCAGATGTTGCTGAAATGTAATACCAATCGACGTCTTATCACAAGGAACGCATATGCCGAATTTCGGATGAATCCGATAAAGCGTTTTGATTTTATCGTGTGCGAAGACAGAACGGATGAAAGATTAGAATCATGGTGACGCCATCTTTAAGCGTATCTTGCTGAAACGCAATACCAATCGACGTGTTGTCGCAAGGAATGCATATGCCGAATTTCGGAGGAATCCGACAAAGCATTTCAAAGTTATTACCTGCGAAGAATACGCACGGCCAAGCTCCGACATCCACAGAAGGATGGAATGATCGAACCCTAGTGGCGCCACCTTCAGGCAGATCTTGCTGAAAGGAACGCAAATGCCGAATTTCGGATGAATCCGATGAAGCGTTTTAATTTTATCTTGTGCGAAGACAGAACGGATGGAAAATTGGTACCATAGTAGGCCATCTATAGACGGATCTTGCTGAAACGCAATACCGATCGGCGTCTTGTCGCAAGGAATGCATATGCCGAATTTCGGAGGAATCCGACAAAGCGTTTCAAAGTTTTTGCTTGCGCAGTATTTGCATGGACAGGAACGGGAACGAACGAAGATGAACGGACACGAACGGACATCCACAGAAGGAATTTCGGAGGAATGCCACAAAGCATTTCAAAGTTATTGCTTGCGAAGAATACGCACGGACATGCTCGGACATCCACAGAAGGATAGAACGACCGAACCCCAGTGGCGTCACCTTCAGTTGGATCTTGCTGAAACGCAATACCAATCGACGCCTTGTCGCCAGGAATGCATACGCCAAATTTCGGAGGAATCCGACAAAACGTTTCAAAGTTATCGCTTGCGAAAATTTGGCACGTTCATGAACGGACGAAACCCATTTTAAAGTCCCCGGCAGCGTTGTGGCGGGGGACAAAAAGCTGATTTCTGTGACAAATAGAAGTCTCGGAAAATCACTTTACGTGATGTTGGCGGCCGTTTTGAATTGTGACCATCTAGGATTTAGGTATAAGATGGTAAAACCACACAGGGAACTTTGACAGGCAAACCCCATATTTTTTTCCTCGCCTGGGAACTGTCTTTCACACAGCTCACAAATGTTAGCAGACGAATACTCCTACCTTTTCCTTGACTCGCACGAAGATCTCCACGAGTCAAGAGCTAGGTACAAGCCTAACAGAATGTAAGTCATCGTCCAGTCTGATTAACGTCAGATCTAAAAACAAACGCTCCCCATTTTACATGTCGCTGATTTAAGCGACAATTGGGATGGGGAGCGTTATTTTGTAGATTTGGTTTTAACACTACCAGGCCGGGGGGGTATGCCTCCTACCAAACTTCCTCTCCTATCTTCTGAACAACAGAAAAATGAAAGCTGACCCTCTGCGACTTTTTAGATCATCATATTGGGGTCAGTTTCAGCCTCTTTGGGTAATCTCCTGAGTAGAGGATCATTGGCCAATTCAAGATGGCGGTAATGTGGGGTACCAGAAAAGTGATATTTTCGTCATTTTTCTTCAAAATTGGGCAAAGTCTATTTTATTTCATATATCATGCAGTGTTTGTAAAGAAAACACATCAATAAAATATTCGAAAAAATCTGACGGAAAAATCTACAGAAAAATGTCTGTTTTGAAGATGACAACACTGTGACGTCATCGAAGCGGCCATCTTGGAGATGTTGTACATTTTTGGTAGAGCTTGACCCAAGGTTATAGTGTGTTAACATTCAGTCGCCTGGGAAAGAAAAATATTTAGAGGAGGGATTCCCCCCCCCCTTCCCAAATCAGGCCTGGACAGGTCCCAAAAAGCCTAGGCCAGATAGGCTTAATCAGACTGCGTCATCGTCTTGACAGAACGAGCGTAATGACATGGAGAAACATTAATGTCTCTGACATAGCACTCACGCACCTCACGTGAACTTTGGAGAAGAATCTTATTACTAAATCTCTCGACCTGGCGGACCGTATCGGTCAACTGAATAGATCGACTTGAAATTCAAAACCCATGTGGAGCAAAACCAGCCAGTATGTGTCTGTGTCATTCGCAGTAAATGAATGTTATCCCACCCTACTCAACAGTACACACTCTTTTGTCAGTGATATTTACCGCTGAATACAGCCGAGGAAATATAAATTCAGCGAACAAATAAGGAGGGGCTGGATGCATGGATGACTTCAGAAGTACTCCCAACCTAGTTCCACCTATATAAAAAAAACACCTACATAAAGACACAGGACAGAATGGTGAAAAGTGGAATTGACACAGCGATGCCCCATTCCAGACAGTCCGAATATAAACACTGCTACATGTGGTAGGAACCTATCTTATATTACTACAGGTGTGAGTAGGTAAGACAAAAAACTCTTCAAATGTATAATTATGCAACGTTTACGTTGGGTAAACTCGAGTTCATGTACATGCACATAATGGAGTAGTTAGGGAAACATTCGAAAAACTCCCTTAGTAAGGCTTAGTTTCTGTAATTCTGCACAAAAGCTGTGTTTCAAACAGACAAAATACCCAGCATCGACTGACGTTTGAAATTGGGCTTTCGTCTGTTTTCGGCTTTTCGTATAAATTTTAGCATGGATTTTTTAGTCCGAGATTCCTATGACCCTTCAG
>JAVTVY010038466.1:0-16318 GCA_036873755.1 Hanleya hanleyi | reverse complement strand
GCTGGAACAGCGCAAAGACCTCCGTCGAGGCAACAGGGTCCGTAGGGGAATACATCACTGAATAACATAGGGCCGGATGCCAAGCTCAATTTTGCATTTGTTGGACGTTAACTTCACCAATGGTAATTAACCTGGGATTGAGGGTTCCCCACTAGCATGTCCAGCCAGGGATGTGGAAGTCACATTCCCCGCACATAATTTTTGTCTGATTTCACGTGCTTGAAATATTGGGGTATGGAATAGAGTATATTGATGGAAAACCTGGAATACTGCTTGAGACATTAAAAAGTTCATGTTAATCATAAACAACATACAATTAATAATACTATCAAATAATTATGTGCATTCCTTGTCGACATCAATATATTACAGACAATATTATGACTGAATCATGGTAACAGATATTCAAGGGTATATATGTCTACACTAAACTGAAGGAGACCCATGATGCTTATTATATTATGTTGTAAAACTTCACTTGCTAATCTCGATTATGTTGCTTATTGTGAAAATAAATGAAGCTATAAAATAAATAGCCCCCCCCCCCCTCCCCAAGGAAATATAATTTATATACAGGGCATCGTCGATTGTGCTGTTGTCTTCCAGTCAGTGCGTGCATGAATATGCAACAACAACAACTTGGACTATTTGGTTGGCTTCGACATAAGTCATCAGCCGACATTTGCGATATATAGAAATGACGAGTGGTCTACCAGGAATGATTGTGTTGTAATGACATAAAATGGCGGCAATAAACTTACCAGAAAAGCAGCAAAAAATCGCATCGTCCATCTCTACAAGCTGGCGAGCCGCCATGTTGAATCTCCCGCTGTTTTAGTACTGAATAAGTAACAGACTGTTGTAGCAGTTTCTTACCCCCGTTTTAGTATATCACTCGTGAAGCATGATGGGAAGTGGAACCCGACTACAGAAGCAAGGCCCATTGAAATGCATTGCAATGAGGGTTCCCCATTATTTGAATATTGTCCAGAATGTGGCTTCAAAATTTCGTCGGGAACCATAGCAAACCGTATTGGAAATCACATGAGTCGTGGGTTCCCCATATGACAATTATTTGGCGGGAGATTTCACGTTGCTTTCCTAGACCGCCGTCTGGTCGACGGAGGTAATAAAAATGAAAACCTTCATATTAGACTGTGTCACTTTCGGCTAATATGAGTTATACACAATAAGCAGGTCGGGGAAATGTGCCTCCTCAATTTTGGAGGCAAAAAAGGTAGTTTTTCTTGAATAACTCAGAAAATATGAACAAAATAGCATTTTTTTTCTAAATGGCGCATACATTGATATATTTTCACATTGGTTTACGTGCTTTGAAGAAATTGTTGCCTGTCTACTTCAGGAGATAGAAAGCTGTCCAAATTGTCATTTCAGCACGTTCGAACAAGTTAACTATAAATCCTATCAATGGCAAAATGTGTTAACATATGTAACTATATATCAATTTATGCGCCATTTAGAAAGAAAATGCTATTTTGTTCATATTTTCTGAGTTATTCAAGAAAAACGACCTTTTTTACCTCCAAAATTGGAGAGGCACATTTCCCCGACCTGATAAGCAAGAAGCTTTCTTTTACAGAAAAAGAAAGGATAACATACAAATATTGACATATGTGATTACTTTTGAACCATATGGTTGACTGAATTTTAAACAATTTCCCAGATTTATCTTTATGTTCGGTACCAGTAAACAAAGATAAATGTGAGAAATTGTTCAAAGTTCATTATCGACAGTACGGTATAATCGCCTATGTCAATATTTGTATTGCAAGCTTTCTCTTTCTGTATTTGGGGAGCTTCTTCCATATTGAGTATAATTTATATTTGTTGGCGGTTTATTGGCGGCCGACGCATATTGATAAGGTTATTTAATTTGTGTACGACGTTTTTACTGTGTAAACTTTACTTGATCAAAGGTTTTTAATTTATCGGCATGATCACAGGGTTGTGCAATCTCTATATTTTGTAAAAAGATCGAGAGAAATAAAGCTCTATCCTTACTAAGATCAGCAAGTCTATGTGGCAGGAGTATATTTAACCCTATCAGGCCTCCCCCACCCCGCCCCCCTTCCCCCGCCCTACCAAACTTTCAACCTTATGTCCGGAACGACACAAAATTGAGAGCTGACACTCCGTGACTGAATTTTATCATATTGAGGTCATGGTGAACCTATTTGCATAACCCTCGGAACAGAGGATCATGAATGAATTCAAAATGTTTTCGTCATTTTTCTGCTTCCTGCTTTTCTACGGGGAAACTTGTGCAAAAGCTATTTTATTTCACACCAGGTAGTTATTTATCAATTTTTCGCGGAGTTTTTTGCGAAAAGAAAGACATACATTAACCCCCACCCCTGCCTGAAAAGGTCCCAAATAGCCCAGGCCAGATAGGGTTGTAAGTACAGTCATTTAAATACAGCCAGTCGATAACTTCGGCTTGTTTAAAAATAACTGATTAGTATCATTATTAAATTTCCAGTAATTTCAAGCAAGAAGGACTGTCTAAGGACTTTGGATTCGTCAGGTAAACCGAGACGTTGTATCCAGGATTCGACGAAGGCGTTGGCTAGCGCATTTCAAGATTATCCCGCCTTGACAATCGATAATCTGAGGAAAGGCTTCTGTGGGTAAGAAAACACAATGAAGAACCACTCAAAGGATATTTGACGTTTATATTTGAAAAAAAACCTCCTTTGTGTGTGACGGTAATAAATCCACTTTTATTTGATCCAAAACCGGAAATGATATATTTTTCGTAACGACAACACAGGCCTACTGGAATATTAGCCTCGAAAAAAACAACAGCAAAAGCCTAGGTCATTTGCAAAAAAAAAATGGATTAATGATGGATGTTTTGCTGTTTTGAGGCATTTGTATGGAGGGCTTTCTCTTGTAGCAAAAATATGACGCGTAGTAGTATATAAACAGCAAATTGAAGCCTATTTCTCCGCAGATGGCCGCCAGGGGGCGCCACCAGTCTCGTGACGTCACTTTTGGTTCCGGTCACGTGCCCAGAAGTGACCTTTGACCCCGGCTTCCGGTCACGTGGCCGAAAGTTGTAGCGCTGGGGGTCAAAGGTCACTTCCGGTCACGTGACCGGAACCGAAAGTGACGTCACGAGACTGGTGGCGCCCCCTGACGGCCATCTGCGGAGAAATAGGCTCCAATTTTCCCTTTTACAATAGCGGATATTAATAACGGTGCAACAAAAAGGGACTGGTGGCGCCCCCTGTCGAATGTAGGTCAATAAGGGTCCCAGCCACTTCATGCTTCCGTTCGAAATGCAACCCTCATACCTCACTAAAATATACAATTTCCTCCGCGGATATACCTCAGTCCTACTGTGTAGGATGAGGCTAGATTTTAGTTCTTTAAATGGTCATTTGTTTAAGTATAACATCTCCCCAATCTCTATCTGCCATTATTGTAATCACAACAATGAAGACCCTTATCATTTCCTCTTGAGTTGCCCTATGTTCGCCGCTCGGAGAAAGCCAATGCTCACCTCGATTACAAATTTGATCTGTGTACACCATTCTCTTCTAATTGATGACTGCCCAAATTACCTGTTAAATTTATTATTGCGTGGCTCCTCTGACTTTGATTATGAAACAAATACGTCTGTTTTTGGAATAGTCCAAAAGTTCATTGGAGCATCCAAACGGATTCATGCCCGTGAACACTCCCAACCGGTGACAGATGAAGCTAATCAAATCAGTGCTTTACCAGTTGTATAAATAAAATGTATTCGACCCATTGTAAATAAGCTAGAATTATATGAAGTAACGACTTCTACATAAGTATTATCTATAAAATCCCACCACCCTCAAACGCATTTTGTCATTGAACCATTAATTGGGTTTTCTGTGTATGTAAATCATCATTTTGTTATTTGTAATCATTTTGTTTTTTAACAATTTATTGTGTTTTCTCTGTATGTAAATTGTTATGTGTATGTTATCTGAGGAGAGTGTCCCGTGGCCTTGTGGCTGTGCACAACTCTCATAAAATTAAATAAAGCATTACATTACATTTTACAAAGCGGATAGTAATAACGGTGCACAGGCGTCACTTCCGGGTCACCTGACAACCCGGAGTTATCTCCCCCTAGTTTCAATTTTTGCCACCAGGGGCAACGAGGAACCTGGCCATAAATACGAGAGGCAGTCATCAAGGTCAATACGACCGAATTAGCTCTTTCAAATGGTTAACTGCGGTATATAAAAGAACCCAAACTCACAATGTTGTATGGAAAAGCACATTTTATAACAGAGAACACAACATATATACAACAGTTATTCGCCTTATTATAACATTTTGAAGTGGAGTGAGGAGGAGGAGGAGGAGGAGGAGGAGGAGGAGTGAGGAGGAGGAGGGGTAGGAGTGAGGTGGAGGAGGAGGAGGAGGAGGAGGATGAGGTGGAGAAGGAGGAAGAGGTGGTGAAGGAGGAGGAGGAGTAAGACTGAGGAGGAGAAGGAGTGTGGAGGACGAGCTGGAGGAGGAGGTGGAGGAGGAGGAGGAGAAGAAGGAGGAGGAATGAAGTTGAGTGAGTTGTCATATAAGGTCGGTTGTACACCATTAGCCTCAGTCTTTGGTTGATCGGGTACCATGTCGAGTACATGTACGTTCTGTCAGAGAACCTTCTCTCGACGCGACAATATGCTCAGACACATTCAATGCAAACACAACCAAGAGATACCACCGAGGCCCGCTATAGGTCCACCAAGTGCAGTAGAACATCCCTATACTATGACGGTGAGCGGCCCTACGGCATGTGGAAAGACGTCCTGGGTGATGAAGTTCTTAGAAGAAGGTGTGGCAACCCCAGCTCCGACACGCGTTGTATGGTGTTATAGTCAGTGGCAGCCCGCCTACGAAACTACGCAATTACAGAATGTGAGTTGCATCCCAGGAATTACTTCGATTCCGAGCAGACCAACGTGGAAGTGCTCGATGATCTGATGATTGCGGCCAAGGACAATTCGAAAATTGCCGACCTATTCACCAAAGGGTCCCATCATCGCAATCTGTCCGTCATCTTTTTGACCCAGAATGTCTTTCCTCAAGGGAAGGCGTCCAGACATATTGCCTCGAACTGCCAATACTTTGTGTTGTTCTCCAATCCCATTGACAGAGCACAAATCTGTGTGTTTGGTTGTCGAATTTATCCTCAGAACATCGACCATTTCATGCAGGCGTTTCAAGGAGCGACAAGTCGTCCGTACGGCTACCTATTCGTAGATTTAAAAGCTCATACCCCTGAAGATCGCCGGCTGACGACTCACCTGTTACCTGGTGAGGCATCACCGCAACGTCATATACTCCTACACCATACACCAGTCCACATCTGGCAGAGCAGCAGCAGCAACCCGCCCCCGTACAGCATGTCTCCTTCATACCATCAGTGCCGTGAAGGACCAACCCGAACCCGTACAAGGGGATGAACATAATGTGAACTCGAGGCTATGGAAGGATTTGTTCAAGGAAAGTATGGACGCCGAGTTTCACCGCAAAGGGTATTCGAAAGAGGACGCCGCAATGTTAGCCCATAATACATTGGCACTCAGACTATGACGGGTTTTACGTCAGCAGTATGCCGACCTCCTGACCCATATAAAATTGCTGGACAAGGAACCGGTTCATATGAAAATCGAAAGAACAGCGTCGATGTTGAAAACCTCGGGCATGAACTGGAAAACGGCGTATGTCAGAGCAATAGCACAAAAGAAACATTTGTTCGAACGCATCATTAGGATCAAAAGCGTCTCACTATAAATAGACCACACGGCACCAGTCCCTTCATTTCATCATGAGCACTGCAGAGGCCATCTTGTTTGAACCAGACTGAGAAGATATTCTAGCCGAAGCGTTACGTCAAGCCAATGTCGATGCTATTATTGATACAGCGCAAGGAGAATCCACCATTCAGCACCAACGCATGCGTTCTCATCTTACCACGCTCATAAATGATATCCAATGGGTGACACGCGTATGTCTTCTGCTGCATAAGAAACAGATAATATTCAATGAGGATACCAACACAAGTACCCGTGCCCAGAATCTGCTAACCCTGCATGAGGCACTTCAAACGTTTATGGAGACCCAGCTGGAGACGGGAAATTATCTTCTTCAACCTACAACATCACCGTCCAGTGATGATGGACAATGCATAACGCGTTGAGATAGGTATTGAGACGAGCGTTGAAACGGACGTTGAGACGGGCGTTAAGGCGTTGAGACGGACGTTGACGGGCGTCACTGCATTTCGATCAATCAGTGTCAATTCCATGAAAATCAGAGCTTCTGAGCTAATTCACCAGGGCGTGGAAGCGTTAAGCTAAGCGTTGACGGGCGTTACTGTCTATAAAAGCACGCGTATCCCCAAAACACGCACAGTCGACGTTCAACCGTCAACATGGCTTATACTTGCTTTGAGTGCGAACGCACGTTCACCAGACATTACGATATAACGCGACACAAGAAAAATATGCATGGGATTGAAGACACGGAGGAGTCCGTTGAGGCGGATGCTGATACAGAGACTGCTGAGAGCGTATCGACTGATACCGAAACAGAGATTGCTGACAGTCTGTCTACTGATACGGAGAGCTTGACCTCAGACAGTCAGCTTGCATCCCAGGAAAGTGAGGTAGAACCTACCTTCTGGGATCGTATTGTGACAGCAGCTATCAATACTCACGCTGCGGTAATCTAGGACGGCGGACAGGATAACTTACAACAGGCGTACACCGAAATGCGCCCCTGCATCAGGAAAACAGCCATGGCGATCTATGGACAATATATCTTACTACCGCTTGAAATGAAAGGCGACCCCACGCACAGGTCCATCATGAAGACCAAGCGTCACTTGGAAGAGGATATGGGGCTACCACCCATTGAGGCCCTGGAAAATACAATCAGAATGCGCAAACAACTGTTTCAGGACATGCTGCCCAAACAATATCCAGGCCTGCCCGACGACGATCAGAACAAAATGATGGGACTTCTTAAGGACGAGAGACAAGAGCAGCCGAGAATACATGTAACGGGTCAGAACGAATATGACAGATACAGCGTCAAACGGCAGCCTCTGATTGGACAAGAGTCTTCTTGAATTGTAAACATACCCAACGCGACTTCCCCAGCGTGGGTATGATGTAACATTGGGGAGAATAAACTATATGAAAACTTGTTGTTGTTGTTGTTGTTGTCTCATCTGTCATCCTTGTTGTTGTTCTCCCATCTGTCTACATTATGGCCTCAAGGCGTTGCTACAAGATGACGCCTCCCACGACCCATTTGGACCCATAATGGTCAATACCCTTCGTCTACTGCGTATGCGCAGAATGTTGAAAACGGACGACACACTAGCGCAGTTGGGTGCTCCTTCACGAGAGCTTCAAACTAAGACCTCATACGACCCAATCGGACAACTAGTGGTCCATCTCGACCCCAAAACGTCTATTTCCATACCCTCTGTCTACTGCGCATGCGCAGAATGATGAAAACGGGCGTGACACCCATGCCTTCGGATGAACCCCCGGATGTCACTAGGGGCCCCTCTCGGCCCCTAAACGTTTATTTCCATACACTTTGTCTACTGCGCATGCGCAGAATTACGTCAGTTTCACGTCACACCCATTCCGTCGGATGCTCCCTCAAGTATACTTCACATTGATACCTCACTCGATCCAATCGGACCAAATGTGGCCCACCTACAACCCAAAACGTCCACCCAGCGCTATTTACCCACTACGCATGCGCACAGGGACTTGCTCAACTCAAAAAATTTCAACCAATCGCTTCGGGACCCCGCCCATCCTGTTCTGCGTGGTCAGACGTGAAAAATATGAGCATGAGCGAATTGTCCAATATGGACCTATCCACTGAACCAGTATGGACCTATATACAGACCTACCCGGTAAATTTCACCAATTAGCTTCTAGACCCTTGCCATCGTGATTTACGTGGTGAGACGAAGAACCCCACAACTCATAGTAAAATCCACAAAATAAAAAATGACCACCCCCCTAAACAGGCAAAATAGATGCAAATGTGCGAATCATGGGAAATCACCGGGCAATTTCGCCTACAGAGGGTTGACCTAGTCCGAGTTGTCTCCCTTGCGTCCAGAGTGTATAGATGGCGCTACGATCTTAATTCTGGTATCATCCGGGGAAATTGTCCCTGGACGCCATTTTTGAGCTAGAGATGTGACACAAACGGACCTGCACGGATGATTTTCAACATTTTGCGAGTGATTGTACCATGCAAAATTATATAAAACTAACGGGCGGGTGTATGTATCTAATTCAATCATACCACGGAAGACCACATGTTGGGATTTGCCGGTCCACGATGACGTCATGCTCCGTCGGTCATCATACGTAGTAGGACGAACGTTGTGCGGCCGCCATTATTTTTTTGTTTGTTTGTGCAAACTGGACAATAAACGCCCGACCCTGGGGTCGCACGAATGCTAGAGTCTTCATAATAACATCGTACAACACTTATAGATTATGTTTATTACTATAAGTCTTCCTCCTCATGGGTTCAGATATTTTTTTTGTGACAATACGGAGAGGGTTCCCCATTGGCCATTTAACATGGGCAAATAGACGGCAACATTGTCGGAGACCCTCTTTGACAATAACGTGCGATACATATTTGCTCCTGCTCATCGATATATAGCACATGCTCGTTGCCCTGGTGGCAAAAACTAGGGGGAGATACCTCCCGTTTTGTTTGGTAGATCGAACATCCAACTTAGGCTATCTTTTCCATAAGTTGTGATTGTATTCGCCCAGTACGCCAAAATCAACAGAATCTTTTTGTCTCCTGCCACGTTTGTTCACATTCCCATGACACTTCGGTGTTCGTGTAAATGTTTTTTGATGAAATACGATCTACCAAACAAGAATATGTACACTGTATGTTGAACATAAAATAAAATCTTTCCCTCCTCCCCCCATTTTCATTGAACACATACTTTTATGGGATCAAACATTTTTTTTAATTAACGAGACTTCTATACATTTTTTTAAATGAGACCGCTCACAGAATGTAAACAATAGCCCAGTCGGCGGCCGCACAACGTTGGGCCTACGTTAGTCGAAGACGGCGAATTTCAAGATGGCCGTCGGTATGTTTGACCAACGTCGTTAAAGGTCATCGCGTACGTTGACATGACACCGATTTTGCGCGCCTGTGCTGAAAAATACGTTGGTCGATCGTCGGGTTTTTTTTCAGAGCGTGGGCGGGTATTTTTCTATAAAAAGGGACAGTTTTCGAGATCAGTATCCATTTCAGGCGAAGCCATGTTGCACAATCACCACGCTGCACAGAGCCAGCCAGTGCAGTTCGCAGTGTCGATACACTTGCGCGAGAAGCCGACTTTATCGCACAGTCTGTTGGGCAGTACTGGCGACCGTTTGTACGGTACCTTGGAGTAACAGACGAGGTCATCGATTACGTCAGAACACTTCACCCGTTCGACCTAAGAAAACAGATATACGAGTGTATTGATACCTGGTACCGACTAAAAAACAACGGAGGCTGTAGACCGCAACTGATAGAGGCTTTACGTCGTGCTCACCCCTTGGACTTTAGTGGAGAAGTTAGAATCGGGGCGGTACTAACCAATACGAGCGTGTAACGATCACCGATAGGAATCCAGACAACGCTGATGAGGGAAATTTTACCACAGATCCCGACGACCCGCCTATAGAAGTATTACCCACACAACAAGCTGTGCGTACAATCTACCAACGTCACTGGCCTACTATCCGCCATCGGCCGATATTGGACCGGTTAGAGGAAAACATCCGTCTCGCCCACTACGCCCCATACTATTTTCGAGAACCAAGCTACGACCTTCAAGTTAAATCTCACCTTTGGGTATTTATTACGGCATAAGGAGACAGACCAGCTCAGGTATTTTTACCCCAGTAACAATACCCTGGTGTTCGAGCAGTTTTTCACCATTGCCGATCGACAGTCCCTGGACACGGTACTGGACCAACTAGAAAGCTTGGATAGTTTGAAATGGGTCCGACAACAACGCCCCAACACCAAATGGCAAGTGGAGATAACGACCAATGTTACGTTTTACGTAACTAAAATGATCGACCACCCTATCGGCGCCCCCATTTATCTCCCGGACTGGTTGAAACACAGACAAGGCATGTACGCCTTAGTCAGTGGAAACAATGGACCCTACACCGATCGGAAATGTTTATTTCGCTGCCTGTCTATCCATCTCAGCAAACTTTCACCCGGGAAATGTACTCGAATGGCCAACCAGTATGGGGAACATTACTTACGTGAACAGAACATGAAATATCAGGACTTCCGCGGGGTCCCGTTATCCCCACTGGATGTAGTCGAAAATGTGTTCCACGTTAATATTGCCGTGTACAGTCTAGCCCAATACGCGGATGATGACAGCAACACCGACGCCCCACAACTTGTAGTCCGACTCGTATATCGTTCCGCGGGGAAATACGACACAACCCTGAAATTTGAATTTGTACAAACGAACACTGACGGGCATTTCTCGTACATTACGGACATCAACAGGTATGCCCAGTTATACAGCTGTAGTAAATGCCATCGCGTGTTTGACAAGTCTTGGCTTTTACATCGTCACGAGAAAACCTGTGACAAGACCACCAAACGAAAATTCCCCGGCGGCGTCTTCCACAACACGCCCATATCATCGAGAACCAGATGCGCTCGTACAAGCAGGAGCGGGACGCCTTCACGTATTTCTACCCTAAGCGCAAAGTGCTCTCCGATGGTGTGACTACAGCGTATCTGGACATTTAGAGTGATAAATATGAAGTTACACTGCGAATATTCCACTGGACGTCAAATGTTTATAATAAGAGGAACTAACTGATGTGTATATGTTTTATAAACGCTAAAGCTGACACAGCAGATATTCCACTGGACATGAAATGTTATAATAAGGCAAATAACTGTTGTATATATGTTGTGTTCTCTGTTATAAAAATGTGTTTTTTTTCATACAACATTGTGAGTTTGGGTTCTTTTGTATACCGTAGTTAACCATTTGAAAGAGCTAATTCGGTCGTATTGACCTTGATGACTGCCTCTCGTTTTTATGGCCAGGTCCCTCGTTGCCCCTGGTGGCAAAGATTGGAACTAGGGGGAGATAACTCCGGGTTGTCCGGTGACCCAGAAGTGACACCTGTGAACCGTTATTAATATCCGCTTTGGTAAAGGGGATGTGGACCCTTATTGACCTACTTCCGACAGGGGGCACAACCAGTCCCTTTTTTGTTGCACCATTATTAATATCCGCTATTGTAAAAGGGAAAATTGAAGCCTATTTCTTCGCAGATGGCCGCCACCAGTCTCGTGACGTCACTTCCGGTTCCGGTCACGAGACCGGAAGTGACCTTTGACCCCCCGGTGCTGCAACTTCCGGACACGTGACCGGAAGCCGGGGTCAAAAGTCACTTCCGGTCACATGACCGAAACCGGAAGTGACGTCACGAGACTGGTGGCGCCCCCTGGCGGCCATCTGCGGAGAAATATGCTCCAATTTCCTGTTTATATACTACTCGCCTCAAACCAAAAACCATTCTTGGTTCTTTCAAACAACCAAAGATATTGTGTAAAAATGTCATTCTGGTTTGAGATGTCAGATTTTTGTTACAAGAAAATGCCTCGTATTTCCGAAATAAGCTCGGGAGCACATTTTGAATAATCATAAATTATGGGAAACTAGTTTCATCAGAGAGGTTGGTATTTTCTTAGCGGATCATATCAACAGAAAGTATGATAAATAAGTTTTCTTGAGGTGTACTATTAATGTAAATCAAATAATATTTTCTTGCTTTCTTTCTGTGTCAAAAGTTATCGCATCTGTCACATGTTAAGACATAGGACCGATTGAAAAAGCGCACTTTTTCCTGTTTTAACCCCAAATAAAAAGCACTTTGCTTTATTTTTGTAACCTACCTGTTGATAGAATACAGATAATTTACAAATTAATGATCGCCTCAGCAGATAAATTGTTTCGCTTTAACTCTGAAAACTGTCAAATGTGCCGATTCGTCGATGAGAATGCATTACTCGCCATAGCGAAGTAGGACACTGAGCTCCTCGCCAAATGTTATGTAATTATGAAACGGCTTGATCGCCAGTGAATTTTAATGCGTACCGCTGTTTGTCAGCAAGCTGTATTTTCAGTACAACTGTCATTCCACAATTTTTATATAAGACGGAGTGGGAACAAATAAACGCTGACGAGAATAGCTGGAGTTGTCCAATAATTGACCATTGTACTTTTCTGAGGTTTTGGATTGGGGAAAAATCTCGTATTTCGTATGTAAACGTCACATGCACATGCATCCACTGATGTAAAGTTTCTCAATATGTCAAGCATATTTAAGATGTCAGGCAGGGCTGTATGCAGGGTCGCACAATTCCACGGAACACATGATACTATATTGGCAATAGAATTTACCTTCTGATCGAAACGCATAACGATTAAGAGACATTCTGACAAACTGGAATTAGATCCCCGTGAATTAAAAACCTGGGAGAAATCCATGCATTGATGTCCAAATTTGAATCCCAAGAGTATGGTGACGCGTACGTGACATCCCGATGGAAAAGTTTATATCGCAGAGAAAATATTTACACCGCGGTGAGAAAAGTGAGGACAATTTAAACCGCGGTGTAAATGTAAACACTGCCACTGCGGTGCAAACTATTCAAACCGTGGGTAAGTATTATCATCGCTGTACGGTGGCTCGTAGAAGACGTGCATTTTATTTAACGTAATTTCTATCTTTTAACTCGAGTTAAAATAATTTTTGCCTCAGTTGAAATGTTTCAGCTTCCAAATAAAGGAATAATTATTTCAACTCGAGCTGAAACGTTTGAACTGGATGTGGAATTATTTTCAACTCGAGTTGCAACATTTAAACTGAGATAGAAATTATTTCAACTCGAGTTGAAACATTCACTGGGTGAAATGTGCCAGTTTCCGAATTCGGAAACAGGGCGGAAACTGGGTGGAAACAACCGGATTCCATCCAGTTTCCGCTCAGTTTCCGCATAGTTTCCAAATTGTAAACTGGACAGATACAAGATGGAAACTGCACGGAAACCATGGAGCACCCCAAGCGGAAACTGAGCGGAACCCAGAATTCCGGAGGTGCGGAATAGTGAACGTGTTACACTTTCCAAGCCGTTTCCGCCAAGATTCCGCAGCGGAAATTATGCGGAATCGGGGCCGGAAACAGGATTGAAACCGGTTGGAAACTGTAACACTCTGCTGGTTTCCGCACTGGAAACAGCGCGGAAACTGGCTGGAAATATGAAAAATCCAAATACAGCTGTGCGGAAAATAAGCGGAAACAGGTTGGAAACAGACCGTCCTTAAAAGGTTTCCAACCAGTTTCCGCCTACTTTCCGACCAAGTTTCCAATTTGTAAACTGGACAGAAACAAGACAGAAACTAGGCGGAAACCATGGAGCATGCCAAGCGGAAACTGAGCGGAACCCAGGATTCCGGAGGTGCGGAATAGTGGACGTGTTACAGTTTCCAAGCTGTTTCCGCCAAGATTCCACAGCGGAAATTATGCGGAATCTGGGCCGGAAACAGGATTGAAACCGGTTGGAAACTAACACTCTGCTGGTTTCCGCACTGGAAACAGCGCGGAAACTGGCTGGAAATATGAAAAATCCAAATACAGCTGTGCGGAAAATAAACGGAAACAGGTTGGAAACAGACTGTCCTTAAAAGGTTTCCAACCAGTTTCCGCCTACTTTCCGACCAAGTTTCCAATTTGTAAACTGGACAGAAACTAGGCGGAAACCATGGAGCAAGCCAAGCGGAAACTGAGCGGAACCCAGGATTCCGGAGGTGCGGAATAGTGGATGTGTTACAGTTTCCAAGCTGTTTCCGCCAAGATTCCACAGCGGAAATTATGCGGAAACTGGGCCGGAAACAGGATTGAAACCGGTTGGAAACTGTAACACTCTGCTGGTTTCCGCACTGGAAACAGCGCGGAAACTGGCTGGAAATATGAAAAATCCAAATACAGCTGTGCGGAAAATAAGCGGAAACAGGTTGGAAACAGGCCGTCCTTAAAAGGTTTCCAACCAGTTTCCGCCTACTTTCCGACTAAGTTTCCAAATTGTAAACTGGACAGAAACAAGACAGAAACTGGGCGGAAACCATGGAGCAAGCCAAGCGGAAACTGAACGGAACCCAGGATTCCGGAGGTGCGGAATAGTGGACGTGTTACAGTTTTCAAGCTGTTTCCGCCAACATTCCGCAGCGGAAATTATGCGGAATCTGGGCCGGAAACAGGATTGAAACCGGTTGGAAACTGTAACACTCTGCTGGTTTCCGCACTGGAAACAGCGCGGAAACGGGCTGGAAATATGAAATATCCAAATAGAGCTGTGCGGAAAATAAGCGGAAACAGGTTGGAAACAGACCGTCCTTAAAAGGTTTCCAACCAGTTTCCGCCTACTTTCCGACTAAGTTTCCAAATTGTAAACTGGACAGAAACAAGACAGAAACTGGGCGGAAACCATGGAGCAAGCCAGGCGGAAACTGAGCGGAACCCAGGATTCCGGAGGTGCGGAATAGTGGACGAGTTACAGTTCCCAAGCTGTTTCCGCCAAGATTCCGCAGCGGAAATTATGTGGAAAGTGGGCCGGAAACAGGATTGAAACTGGCTGAAAACTGTAACACTCTCTTGGTTTCCGCAATAGAAACAGAGCGGGTTTCTATCCAGTTTCCGTGCCCTTTTCTGCATAAAAATTAACTGGATTACAGGCGGAAATGGAGTGGAAAGTAACGGAAGATTATTATATTCAACTTATGTTAGTTTATACAAAAGAAAAGTCAGTGGTAAAATGTTCAATATATATTTACATTCAGATTGGTATACAGTATAGTTCTTTGATCCTGAAATATCAGTGCATTGGAGAATAAGATGTCAAACCAACAAGTTAACAATGGATGATTCTGGCGCCATTCTACTCTAATGTAAACACATTAAACCAAATACTTTAATAAAACAGTCCATGAACAAGTGTAATTTTCAGTCCATCAAACGCAACATGGATGTAACATGAAATGGTGGTACCCTTAAGCTTTGTTGCCACAGTTTACATGTAGGACATACATGTATCAAGAACAAACTTCTTGAAGGTGGGGTAAATAGTTGACGTACAAGATCTGGGTGACAGTCCTATCTCATTACACAGCTGATAAGAAAGATTTTTTTAGTTACTAATTGCAGGTAAACCACTGTAATTGTATACACAACTGCAATTCAACATACACAATCCATCTCTGTTCGTAGGTTATTCCAGTTTCATATTTCTACAACCTCGCCACCAGGGGTCAATTCCGTCGCAGAAAAAATGGTCGCACTTCATCTGACCCCTGGTAACACGGTCGTTCGATTTGCCAAGATTCTTGGTCCCGTGATCCTTTGCGAAATGTCAAACAACAACAACACCGACATAACGTCATAATTGAAAATTAATCGCAACAATACAAACAGACGACGTCACATCTCAAATGCGTCCCTAAGACCTGTGTGACGTCGGGTCACATGCAGGATCTCCACAGATACGTCTACGTTATGTTCCATGTTCTATGCGTTCGTGCATTATCCAATGGGAAGCTGTAATGCTGACCGTGCAACCAGAGTCTGTAGGGGGAACAGGACCGGATGACTCTGGATTCGAGATTGATATTTCTAGTGGTCCTTTCACTTTGTAATATTTTCCCGTGTTCACTGAAGTCCAAGTAATCATTTTCACTTCACTTGGAGCAACTGGCACCTGCAGGATAACATCTTTATAGCGCCTCTCTTCGCTTATTGGTCTATCAGGGTAAACAGATGTCAGGATCACCAAGGGAATGTTACTTGCTCGTCTTATTCTGTACTTCTCAACAACATTCTGTAAAAATCAAAAGTTTTATTAAGGTTAGTCAGAGTGAAAACTAAATCGAAATGGTCTATAAGGCCAGGCTATGCAATACTGGTAATTCATGAGGAAGTGGATGGAAAAGTTGATATCATATTCTTGCTGTCAGGCCTAGGCTTCTAATAAAGCTCTGCAAATGACAAGATATATCCAGAACTCATATCGGTAACTAACTAAGCCAGTGTATCGATCCTAACAGATCGATCGATACACTGGCTCGCGAGGATGTGTATCAATGGACACAAAAAACATCATGATTTTTAACAATTTCATGATTTTGGGGGTCAGAGTGACCTACATTTTG
>JAVTVY010038465.1:0-17212 GCA_036873755.1 Hanleya hanleyi | reverse complement strand
GATTAGTTTTAGTAATTCGAACTGAGCAATTAGTCTATGTTAATGAGTCGCCTTTATCTGTGACATGTTATCGTTCGCTTGAAATACTTGTCGAATTTTGAAAATCAGAGATGAGCTCAAGATAAAATTTCATGGTTGTGTGATTGTTAAAGATCCAGGTCGATGAAATACAGTTTTAATACCAAAAAAAAGTCAGAAGACGGAAGTCAGAATCGGAAGTGGGAAGTCAGAAGTCGGAACTCAAAAGTCGGAACACAGAATATCGGAACTCAAATATCGGAAGTCGGGACTCGGACGTCGGAACTCAGAAGTCGGAAGTGAGAAGTCAAGTCCCTTCTCTTATGGAGCTTTAGGGTAAAACATATCTTTATCTTTCATTGACGAACATGAGAAACACCCAAACCACCAATATGCCGCCGTTTATGCTTTACGTAACGATTTAGTGGGGGTGGATGTCTAAATTCGTTGAGAAATTAGACACCATACTGCTTAAAGAGAATCAATATCATTACAGAGGTGGGTAGGTGAGTCACGTAACGGACAGCCCTAAATTCCCCAACACACCAACCAACTGAAAACCCCGTATAATGTTCCAAGGCTAAATCCGCTGAAACTTGAAGTCCGAAGTCCGAAATCAGAAGATCTGTCTCTAAGCTTTCGTAGAGATTATGTACATTACGAGCGTACTAGTCCTTCAGCGTTTGATATTCATACAGAAGTTTCCAGAAACGTGAATCATCGGCGCTCGATAGTGTATCTAATTGATTATCAACGTTCCCTCGAAATTTCTAATACGATGTGTGTGTTTTGATGAAGCTAGATAAATTAAACTCTATAATTTAGTTCAGTCATCGAATCATAATTCTGTGACTACTATGCTATTGGAGGTATCAGGTGTGACTACTATGCTATTGGAGGTATCAGGTGTGACTACTATGCTATTGGAGGTATCAGGTGTGACTACTATGCTATTGGAGGTATCAGGTGTGACTACTATGCTATTGGAGGTATCAGGTGTGACTACTATGCTATTGGAGGTATCAGGTGTGACTACTATGCTGTTGGAGGTATCAGGTGTGACTACTATGCTATTGGAGGTATCAGGTGCTAATCCGGAGTCAAGTGGGGTCAGAGCCCTCTCTACCCGCTATACATACGCTAACTCACAACAATAACACGTTCCTGACAGTCTGGAATATTCACTGCACATCTCAAGGCCGTCGATCCAACAGATAATTTGTAGTCACCGCAAACCATTCACTTTGCAAGCGTGTTCAACTCATATACATGTTTCACCAACGTCAGAATTTCATATCTCTCCCTCTTGCCATTCGCAACTTCCACTAAAAGCCAATCTAATATATCAATACATTCTGATTCAGAAATAATTTTAAACGATTCATACCAATTCCATGAAATTGTCAGCTAATTTACAAGCCGTGTGATCATGATGCGGAGTGACAAGATGCAGTGAAAGTGTTTAACTGCCACCCTGATACCGTGCAGTTAAAAACACTTCTACTTTACATTATCTCAAATTGACCGTGGAGAATGACATGCCACAATAATCACATTTACGTATATTTTAGGACAGAGATTCGCATCCAATGGATCTTGTTATGATGGTAATTAAACTCGACTAAATGTTGAAATAATTAAAATTAGTAACGGTTCTTACATTACTACGGAAGCCCCCAGGGACATGTGAGAAAAAAAATGGCATTGCTATGTCGTGCGCACGAGATAGACGCTATCTCGTTCGCACGAGTTAGTCGCTATGTCGTGCGAACGACTTAGTTTCTATCTCGTGCGCACGACATAGAAACGAGGCTTCATGTTAAATGCACATAAGGCCTCGGTTTGGCCACACTGAGCCTCGTCTCTATCTCGTGCGCACGACATAGATCCTATCTCGTGGGAACGAGTTAGCTCATATCTCGTGGGAACGAGTTAGCTCCTATCACGTGGGAACGAGTTAGCTCCTATCTCGTGCGCACGAGTTAGCACTTATCGTGAAATAAAGTAATTTTAGGAAATTGTACGCGTAAAGGCAAAAACTTTGACGAGACCATTTTAAATTTATCCATGGTCCCCAAAATTATAGGCTATCACAAAATGTCAGCTCTTAATTATTTATCGGTTCGAGTATAGTCCAGAGGGTTGGGTAGGTGGATTGCGTGGGCGGGGAGGGAGAGGGGCATATTGTAGCACCCTCCCCAACGCGTATTGTTCTGACGACGATATAAGCGGATGTAGATCCAATGCAGTGAAAGTTGTTAGTTTGAAATAGACTTCAGTTTCTCAAAAATGTACTCAAATAACCCGACCACCCGACCAGGTCTGAAAGGGGTGGAGGGCATTATTACCCCACCCCCCTATCAAACTTTCTACCATATTTTTGGAGCGACACAAATTTGAGAGCGGACACTACGTGACTTTGCAATTTATCATATTTAATATATATTGAGCATATTTGCATAACCTTCGAAGCAGAGGATCATGGGTAAATTCAAAATGGTATTCAAGTAGAAGCAACAGAAAAGTTACATTTTGCATCTTTCTTCAAAATGTTTGCTTTTCTGTCGATATTCAACATCTGGTTTTATTCCATATCTGATTATTTTTTACTGATATGTTATGCACTCTTTGCGGAGATAATAACATCAATTAAAAAATCGAAAAATCTGGCTTAAAAATCGACTAATTAATGCTTTTTGCAATACGATGTCAGTGACACGTGACTGGATTTTATTACATTTTCAGGTAAAGTTTTACCCAAGGGTATAGTGTGGTAAGTTTGGGTCACATAGCTCAAAGGATAAGAACGATATTTGGTGACGGGGGGGGGACAAATCCCTCGCCCTTCCTAGCCGACCTGGAAAAGTCCCAAAACCCAGGACTGGAGCTCCGCGCTAAAGCCTCGTCTTGACAATACTGAGCCTCGTTTCTATCTCGTTCACACGAGTTAGCTGCTATCTCGTTCCCACGAGTTAGCTGCTATCTCGTTCCCACGAGTTAGCTACTATCTCGTTCCCACGAGTTAGCTTCTATCTCGTGGGAACAAGTTAGCGCCTATCGCGTGAGAACGAGTTAGCGCCTATCTCGTGCGCACGAGTTAGCTCCTATCTCGTGCGCACGACATAGAGACGAGGTTTCTTCTTGAATTCGCATAATGACGGGGCTCAAACATCTGTCGGCGTAGATCTGTAGCTATCAACATATCTGATGTATGAATCAAAGATGATTACGTCACAGTGATGTCATATTCTCAACATGCATTTATTTTCTGACAGACTCTCCGAATATTCCTACGAAGTAGGCTACAGATCGCAAATTGTCCGGTAATGAGTGAGTCAGTCCACCCGAATCCTTTCGTCGGCAAAATAAGGAGAACCGTTGACATTAGAACCTTGATTTTTGGCATGAACGTGCATTAGGACATTGTTACCAGCAAGTTCTGAGCTGAAATAATTCTGATTAAAATTAGATTTATAATTAACACTTCAGTATATTGTTATAGATATATGTGAACTGTAGCCTTTAACGTGTATCCTATTTCACATCCAAACATTTCACCATTGACCACATCAGGCTTCAAATTCAGGTCAGAGAGTGTGTGACTTGGATTCAAGGGTTAAGACTTTGGAGAGAAATACAATTTTGACAGCAGAAATATGACCCCGCTATTTGCTGATTAGAGCGATAAAACAGGGTAGGCTAAATGGACCCTTTTCAATGCAGTATTTCTTGGCATGGATGTGAAAATATGAGGGCATACTTTGTTTGTTTTTTTGTAACTCTTGAATATTGACTATATATCACACTTGCATGGATATAATTTGAACAAAAAATTACATGTGTAAACAAAATATGTCTAAATTTTTCTTGTCATTTCAAATCTTGATCCATTTTGATTCCTTGATTAGGGGATACAGAATCACTGCCACGGAGTGTGTTGGTGTGTCACAGCAATGCAATTCCGATTCACACAAGCTGAGGTGGTTTAACGTTTATCAATGAAGAAAATCATCGATCAACCGCCATAGAATATAATGTGAAACAAGAAAACCGGAATAGTGCATTCATCAGATTGCCGATACCCAAAATGTGTTGTCTCATATATCTAGATAACAACGTGATGTATACGCTATTTATTCGTCTTTGTACCGGTTATGCTCAGAAGAATGACATAGAATCATTATTATCGTGTGCATAGAAGGTGTTGGTCTTGAGTTGAATTACCGTAAACTACATAAATGCTACCTTTCTACTATAGTACTATATATAAAAAATTGTTGTATTGTTGGGAAAATAATGTGATTCAAAAAGTTGTTTTGATCCTGGACAAGGGCACTGAAAACCATTAAAGAGACGTAAATGTATTTTCACACGTAAAGTTTGAAATCTACTGAACTTATATTATTCAATCTGTTTCCTTTAATTAAAAAATTGTAAAATTAAATCGGCGATCGTTATTTATTTTTGGAATGAAGGCGCATTAGGAGACTGTTACCAACAAGTTCTGAGCTGACCTACTTTTGATGAAAATTTCTGGTGATTTGTATGAAAATCACTGGCGATTCTGACTTGGGCGGTGCCCATCTTAATATAGGCAGGATTTCAACTGGGGGTGGGATTTCCAAGAGTTCAGTTCGCGTTCGAGTCCTAATGCCTACTGTACTTCGTAGGTCCCGTGACGTTAGTCACACTGCTCATGTTATATTTGTGTACATTAAAAAATACATTCAAAAAAATTAGGAAATGATTATTCCTACGAAGTAGGCTACCATCTGCAAATTGTCCGGTAGTCAGTCAGTCAGTCCATCCGAATCCTTTCGTCCACAAAATAAGGAGAATCGTTGACATTATAACCTTGATTTTTGGCATGAACATGCATTAGGGCATTGTTACCAGCAAGTTCTGAGCTGACCGAATTCTGATGAAAGTTTGATTCATAATTATTTTTATTATTATTGATTGATGGCTCAGCGAGTGCACTGTCATGCCCATCGGGAACCCTTGGCTGTATGTTTCACTGTGACTTTTGAAGGTTCCCTGATACGACATATCACGTTGGACACCTGTTCTCGTATAATCACCGAAGTTAAGCGACTTTGAGCCCGGTCAAGACTTGGATGGGTGAGCTCGTGCTGTACTGCTGGGCTGATAAGTGTCCAGGGTAATAGGAACTGTGGGCGATAATAGTTGCTACGCTAATGAATCACCAGCGGTGACATCTGGGAAAGTTAATAGTACCCACTGTCAATTAGAGACTGCTATATCAATTCCCTCACGGTAGCACATAGGGCCCCCAAGTCATCTCTCGAGTACACACTTAAATGATATCAAACCCTATTTCGTAGGTCTTGTGGCGTTAGTCACACTGCCATGTCTTATGCGAAATAAAGTAATATTAGGTACTTTAATGCGTAACAGGCAAAAACTTTGACGCCGCCATTTTAAATTTACCCATGGTCCCCAACATAATAGGCTATCACAGAATGTCAGCTCTTAATTATTTATCGGTTCGAGTATAGTCCAGACGGTTGTGTAGGTGGAGTGGGCGGGTGAGGAGGTGGGTGGTGGGGTTATCGTAGCACCCTCCCCAAGGCCTATAGTTCTGATGGCGACATGAGCGGGTGTAGAACTGAAAGTCGTAAGTTTGTAATAGGCTTCGGTTTGTCATGTAGTATTAAATTTACTCAATAACCCTACCTGGCCTGAAATAGGGGTGAGGGGGGGTTATTATGACCCACCGCCTCCTATCAAACTTTCTACCCTATCTTTGGGCCTACACAATCTTGAGAGCAGACACAGCGTGACTATGCAGCTTATCAAATTGGGGTCACCTTAAGCCTATTTGCATAAAATCTGGAGAGGAGGAACATGGGAAAAATCAAAATGGTGTTCAAGTAGAAGTAACAGAAAAGTTATATTTTGCGCCTTTCTTCAAAATGTTTGCTTTTCTGTCGATATTCAACATCTGCTTTTATTCCATATCTGATTATTATTTACTGATATGCTACGCTCTATTTGTGGAGAAAATAACATTAATTAAAAAATCGAAAAATCTGACTGAAAGATCGACCGATTAATGCCTTTTGCAATATGATGTCATTGACACGTGACTGGATTTTATTACATTTTCAGGTAAAGCTATGTAGTGGTAAGTTTGGGTCACCTAGCTCAAGGGATAGGAACGATATTTTGTATTTGGGGGCACAAATCCTCGCCCCTCCTTACCGACATGGAGAAGTCCCAAAACCCAGGACTGGAGGACCCGCGCTAAAGCAGCCTGTCTTGACAATACTGAGCCTGCTTTCTATCTCGTTCCCACGCGAGTTGGGATACTATCTCGCTCCCACGAGTTGTTACTATCTCGTTCCCACGAGTTAGCTACTATCTGCCCGCGAGTTAGCTACTATCTCGTTCCTTAATGAGTTAGCTCCTATCTCGTGCGTGCACGACATAGAAGCGAGGCTTCATGCTAAATAAGGCCTCGGTTTGGGGACAGTGAGCCTCGTCTCTATGTCGTGCGCACGAGATAGGAGCTAACTCGTGCGCACGAGATAGGAGCTAACTCGTTCCCACGAGATAGGCGCTAACTCGTTCTCACGAGATAGGCGCTAACTCGTTCCCACGAGATAGGAGCTAACTCGTGGGAACGAGATAGTAGCTAACACGTGGGAACGAGATAGTAGCTAACTCGTGGGAACGAGATAGTAGCTAACTCGTGGGAACGAGATAGCAGCTAACTCGTGGGAACGAGATAGAGACGAGGCTCAGTATTGTCAAGACGAGGCTTTAGCGCGGGGCTCCCGTTTTGGGTTTTGGGTCTTTTCCAGGTCGGTAAGGAAGGGCGAGGGATTTGTTCCTCTCCCCCCCCCTCCCGCCCCATCACAAAATATCGTTCTTATCCCTCGAGCTAGGTGACCCAAACTTACCACACTATACCTTTGGGTAAAACTTTACCTGGAAATGTAATAAAATCCAGTCACATGTCGATGACATCATATTGCAAAAAGGCATTAATTGGTCAATTTTCAGTCAGATTTTTCGATGTTTTAATTAATGTGATTTTCTCCGCAAATAGTGCATAACATATCAGTAAATAATAATCAGATATGGAATAAAAGTAGATGTTGAATATCGACAGAAAAGCAAACATTTTGAAGAAAGATGCAAAATATAGCTTTTCTGTTACTTCTACTTGAACACCATTTTGATTTTTCCCATGATCCTTCTTTCCAGATTTTATGCAAATAGGCTTAAAGTGACCTTAATATGATAAGCTGCATAGTCACGCTGTGTCTGCTCTCAAGTGTATGTAGGTCCGAAGATAGGGTAGACAGTTTAATAGGAGGCGGTGGGTCATAATACCCCCCCCCCCCCCTTCACCCCTATTTCAGGCCTGGTAGGGTTATTGGGTAAATTTAATACTACATGACAAACCGAAGCCTATTACATACTTACGACTTTCAGTTCTACTCCCGCTCATGTCGCCGTCAGAACTATAGGCCTTGGGGAGGGTGCTGCGGTAACCCCACCATCCATTTCCTCTTCCACCCACTCCACCTACACAACCCTCTGGACTATACTCGAAGCGATAAATAATAATTAAAAGCTGACATTCTGTGATAGCCTATCACGTTGGGGACTATGGGTAAATTTAAAATGGCGGCATCAAAATTTTTGCTTGTTACGCATTAAAGTACCTAAAATTACTTTATTTCGCATTAGATAATCATTTCCTATTTTATTTTTAATGTATTTTTTTATTTACACAAATATAATATTCGGAGAGTTTGCCAGCAAATAGATGCATGTTGAGAATATGACATCACTGTGACGTAATCAGATGCTCACTGTCCCCAAACCGAGGCCTCAATGGAATTCAACATGAAGCCTCGCTTCTATGTCGTGCGCACGAGATAGGAGCTAACTCGTGGGAACGAGATAGTAGCTAACTCGTGGGAACGAGATAGTAGCTAACTCGTGGGAACGAGATAGCAGCTAACTCGTGGGAACGAGATAGAGACGAGGCTCAGTATTGTCAAGACGAGGCTTTATCACAGAGCTCCAGTCCTGGGTTTTGGCACTTTTCCATCGTTCTTATCCTTTGAACTAGGTGACCCAAACTCACCACACTATACCCTTGAGTAAAATTTTATCTGAAAATGTAATAAAATCCAGTCACGTGTCAATGACATCATATTGCAAACGGCATTAAGTGGTTAATTTTTCAGTCAGATTTTTTCGATTTTTTCAATTGATGTTATTTTCTCCGTAAATAGAGCATAACATATCAGTTATTAATAATCAGCTATGGAATAAAAGCAGATGTTGAATATCGACAGAAATGCAAACATTTTGAAGAAAGATGCAAAATATAACTTTTCTCCTGCTTCTACTTGAACACCATTTTGAATTTACCCATGATCCTCTGCTCCGAATGTTATGCAAATATGCTCACGATATATTAAATATGATAAACTGCAAAGACACGCAATGTCAGCTGTCAAGTTTGTGTCGCTCCAAAAATAGGGTAGAAAGTTTGATAGGGGGCGGGGTCATAATGCCCTCCGCCCCTTTCAGACCTGGTCAGGTTATTGAGTAAATTTTTGAGAAATCGTAATCTATTTCAATCTAACAACTTTCACTGCATTGGATTTACACCCGCTTATATCGTCGTCAGAACTATACGCGTTGGGAGGGTGCTACAATATCCCCATCTCCCTCTCCGCCCACCCAGTCCACCTACCCAACCGTCTGGACTATACTCGAACCGATAAATAATTAAGAGCTGACATTTTGTG
Organism: Hanleya hanleyi; assembly: GCA_036873755.1. Lineage (NCBI taxonomy): Eukaryota > Metazoa > Mollusca > Polyplacophora > Lepidopleurida > Hanleyidae > Hanleya > Hanleya hanleyi. The sequence continues at coordinate 8,396 of JAVTVY010038465.1, read as the reverse complement.
ATAGCCTATAATTTTTGGGGACCATGGGTAAATTTAAAATGGTCTCGTCAAAGTTTTTGCCTTTACGCGTACAATTTCCTAAAATTACTTTATTTCACGATAAGAGCTAACTCGTGCGCACGAGATAGGAGCTAACTCGTTCCCACGTGATAGGAGCTAACTCGTTCCCACGAGATATGAGCTAACTCGTTCCCACGAGATAGGATCTATGTCGTGCGCACGAGATAGGAACGAGGCTCAGTGTGGCCAAACCGAGGCCTTATGTGCATTTAACATGAAGCCTCGTTTCTATGTCGTGCGCACGAGATAGAAGCTAAGTCGTTCGCACGACATAGCGACTAACTCGTGCGAACGAGATAGCGTCTATCTCGTGCGCACGACATAGCAATGCCATTTTTTTTTCTCCCATGTCCCCTGAGGGCTTCCGTAGTTTTTGATACAGCTTAATTGCGAAGATTATCAGTTAGGTACGTCATGAAATCTGATTGTGTGACTGTCAGAGAATTATTGCTAGTAATCGCGCTAAAGTCCAAATTATATGGTAGATTTGAACGTAAAACACACATACATAATCTAACGTACATCACTTAAACGTTTATATTATTTTTTAACTATAATGCTTGTAAATCTATTACGTGAACAAAGACATGAATAATGGAACATGAATAAAGAATTTAGTAGATGGGTCGCGAAATGCATATTGGGTGCGACTTGAATTTCAATCAAAAAAGAAGCAAACGTCTCTGACAGTCGGAAACTTTCACAGTACAACCAATAGAAGTGACATTTTACTGCAAAACCATTATCTGCACATTCAACAGGTCCAACCATTGCATCTGACTGATATATAGATAGCATAAACCAATGGCGTAAACCCACAATTCGCATGAATGCATAGAATAAATATACATATATGACCATAAGCCAATTTCTTGCAAGAACGAATCGGTCATTTTTACAACGGAAATTGGCCATTGGCCCCTTTTCCAGAGGATATTTTAGGAATTCTCTAATGGCAATGCCGACAAGACACGATGTTCGTATATATCGTCCAATCCGTGGCACTGACCAGTATTCTATTTTGCAAATGAACATCGTATGAAGATTTTTCTTTTCTTGTTATTTTTCGCGAATCAGAATTATAGTGCTTTTTGATTCCTTCTCCTTATTGTTCAATTGCTCGTCGATAACTGTACTTTTTAAGCTAAGAATAATAAGTCCCAAACCAGCTTTCTATGTTAGGTTGTTTTTGGCACTTATCCTCCAGACTGCTTTGCACTTGAAGCGTCTTTTTGACGAACAATCTTATCTCAGCCGTGGTGAAGCTATGGACGATATTTTTTGCCAAGAATGTACATTAAGCAGGGTTAAATCGATTTTCCCAGTTGTAATATTCAGGGATATTTTTTTTGTATTGCTACAAATTGAATTAGTTTAAAGAAACACGCTTCATCATTGATGGAACTGCGGGGGCTCTCCCAAATAGCTAACTTCCGGTTTTCTTTTTGCTCAATTGATTTTCGAGAGATACTGCTTTATGGGATTAATAAATGGAATGGAAGCATAGAAGACCTTAGAACTGTTTTTAATACCATGAACGTTCAAGGATTCAGTATCTGATCGATGTGGTTATACAGATACGTTAATAACTTTTGTTGTAACGAAATGTAAATGCTAGAAACAGAAGCTACTATAAATAAACTAAAAACAAAATATAGCTGCTGACATAGGTGTTGAGAAATAGTAATGGTACACTCCACTACAATATGTCTGTTTCCATTGCTGATAAAAAGCCTAGTATTAACAGATCTATGGAGCCTCGTGTTTCAACTCATTGTGTATATTGGGATATGCAATATATATAGTAGTGTATCTGTCAAACCTTGGTTCTAAATCTACAATGAGTTGCGAAAAATGTTCAAGGATTCTGGACGAAAGAATTGGTATCTGAACCGTTATCATGTCATTAACAAGTCCGGAATTGGAAAGCGCGTTATGCTCTGCATACTTGAGCTGTGCATTAACCATTATCAGGTCATCCGATGGAATAATCATAATGTAACCAGGTGACAGATTCCAGAATCAACAAGCTGAGTAGCTAGCAGGTCCTCCGCCAAGTAGCCTGTTTGAGAGCGTACAGCATATACCCTTCCAATATCTCCTTAAATATAACTTGGAAAGTGGATATGTATGTGGAAAGAGACGTTTATCTGGAATTGTTGAGACAAGTTGAGGTTTGGGAAGCAGTAATGGGTAGTGTAACCCTGGAATGCAAGTCTGTATTTGTATATGGATTTGTGGATGGTGAGGTTTATACATTGATGGGAGGAATAGATCTCAAGATATCGCGTTCACAACACAGATGGATACAATATGGGTGAGTGAAATCCAAGATGGCCAATGGCAGCCAGATTAGATTACATGGCAGCCAGATTGGATTACATAATACTTCAATGAAAATCAATACCAATGGCCATCTGGTTGATGCGAAGCCCTTCTCCAGTTTGATGTCAATCGGACGAATTGTTCTCAAGATACAAGATGTTCACCAGAAGATGCAGGATGGAATCCAAGATAGTCAATGTCAGCCACCTTGGATTACATACTACCTCAATGAAAATCAATAACAATGGTTGTCTAACTGTTGCAAAGCACCTTCTCAAGTTTGAAGTTAATCGAACGAATTGTTCTCACGATACCGCAGTGACAAGATGCGGGAAGGACAGAATCCAAGCTGGTCAATGGCAGCCATCTTGGATTTCATTCCGTGAAGCACCTTCTCAAGTTTGAAGTCAATCAGGCCAATTGTTCTCAAGATACCGCGTTCACAAGATGGAGGACTGACAGAGTCCAAGATGGAAAATGGCATCCATCTTGAATTACATACTACCTCAATGAAAATACCAATGGCCGTCTAACTGATGTGAAACACCTTCTCAAGTTTGAAGTCAATCGGATGAATTGTTCTCATGATGCCGCGTTCACAAGATGCGGGACGGATGGGATCCAAGATGGTCAATGGCAGCCATTTTGGAAAGATGGTCAATGGCATCCATCTTGGATTACGTACCTCCGTGAAAATCAATATCAATGACCATCTAACTGATATGAAGCCTCTTCTCGAGTTTGAAATCGATTAGTCAAATTATTATCAAGATATCGCGTTCACAAGACGCGGGATGGACGAAATCCAATATGGTTAATGGCAGCCATGTTGGATTACGTACCTCAGTAAAACTCAATACCAATGCCTGTCTAACTGATGTGAAGCGTTCTTCTCAAGTTTGAAGTTGATTGGTCGAATAGTTCTCGAGATATCGCGTTCACATGATATGGGATGGATGGAATCCAATATAATTAATGGCAAACTGATGTGAAGCACCTTCTCAAGTTTGAAGTCAATCGGATGAATTGTTCTCATGATACCGCGTTCACAAGATGCGGAACGGATGGAATCCAAGATGGTCAATGACAGCCATCTTGGAAAGATGGTCAATGGCAGCCATCTTGGATTACGTACCTCCGTGAAAATCAATACCAATGGCCATCTAACTGATGTGAAGCATCTTCTCGAGTTTGAAGTCGATTGATCAAATTGTTCTCAAGATATCGTGTTCACAAGATGCGGGATGGACGGAATCCAATATAGTCAATGGTAGCCATCTTGGATTACGTACCTCAGTGAAAATCAATACCAATGGCCGTCTCACTGATGTGAAGCACATTCTCAAGTTTGAAGTCGATTGGTTCTCGAGATTCGCGTTCACAAGATGTGAGACGGAAGGACGAAGGGACGGAAGGACTCACGGAAGGACGGAAGGACGAACGGCGAGCATTTCGAAGTCCTCCCACTACTTCGTGGCGGACGACAATAACTCAGGAGTTGTTCTGCGGCGTGAGTTCGTTGCCATATGGCCGGATAATAATCCACATGGAAAGATTTTTAAATATATTGCAAATCAACTCGTCCCCTTATCCTTTTCTAACCCACTAATTCTATATCTGTAACAGTAAAGGATATAATGGTCTCACTTGTCGAGGCCCTCCAGCTTAGGACAGCATGGTTTGTACCATGTTTGTCTGGCACAGGAGGAAGATTAAAGTGCCAAACAAATTAGGCTCTCTGACCATCCATCCATCACCAGTGTCTGCAGAGCCTAATTTTCGAAATTCAAGTTTTTTGTAGTTTTGGTTAGGTTATTATTATGGTTAGGTTTTCCATCATGGCTCTGTAGATTTGTATCTGATACCGCTTATGCCGGTGCTAGGGGCCGTGTGGTCATATCATCCAAGTTGCCACATGAACAGGTACAATAAAAGCGTACCTGAGATACAACACATATCGCGAATCGTTAGATTCTTGGTGTGTGCTTTAGAATAGGTTAACCGGAAGACTATACTGTGAAGTCATGTGGCTCTGTTAGTATGTCGGCACCTCTTCCCACTTCCCTTATATGCATTGTAATTTGCTAGGGTATGTTTGTTTGGATCATCGTTGCCGTGTGACTAATAAGGTTAGATGCGAAGTTAAACTTCAAACAACCAACCAACCAACATCATTTGTCGAGAATTTAGGGGTTTCGACAGAAGAACAAAATAGCTCCTCTCGATGCAGTTAGCGCGTCTGATGATTCGTAGTGTAAGATTGGTACTTCTTGGTAGCTATCAGAGATCAAAAATCTTGTTGATCCACTGATAAGCTTGGCATAATGCATAAGCAAGTCACTACGAATAAAGTTAAAAAATTCAATGTCAATTGACAGTCTCAATATTTCGAAATATTTATATTTGTCATCATCAGGAGAAATGTGGCATTTTCATACATAGCTACAGAATATATACAGTATATATATACACACTATATATATACTGTAAACTGTCAATATGCGTTTGATAACTTATTCGGAGTGACTTTGCTTATGCATTATGAGAGATTATTAGCGCACACTCCATGCATATCAACTGAATGCGTGTTACTCTTAAAACTTTGACTTTCGAAGACAGCATCGCCTTGAAAACTAGTGTTGCGTTGTGAGATATGGCATTGTGGCATATGGCAAAGTTGTTTTATGCCATATGAAACCCCCAATGAAAATAAAATCAGAGCTATGAAACTTAAACGAAGAGCCTATCATTTCACAATACAAGTTGAAGTTTTATTGCAATTATTTTGAGCCCACCATCATCAGATGGTGGGCTGTTCAAATCGCTTTTCGTCCGTGGTCCGTCGTCCGTCGTCCGTTCGTAAACAGTTCTTGTTATCGCGATTTCTCAGGAACTACTGCATGAATCTTTCTCAAATTTGGTACACAGTTTCCCCTTGTGGTCCAGTTGTGCAAGATACCTTTCTTGGCCCGATTGGAAAATTCAATATGGCCACCAGGCAGCCATCTTGGATTTCCCCATGAAACTTTGTTATGTGATTTATCAGGAAGTACTTGATGGATCTTTCTCAAATTTGGTACCCAGGTTCCCCTTGTGGTCCAGTTGTGCAAGATACTTTTCTTGGCCCAATTCGAAAATTCAATATGGCCACCAGGCAGCCATCTTGGATTTCCCCATGAAACTTTGTTATCGTGATTTCTCAGGAAGTACTTGATGGATCTTTCTCAAATTTGGTACCCAGGTTCCCCTTGTGGTCCAGTTGTGCAAGATACTTTTCTTGGCCCAATTCGAAAATTCAATATGGCCACCAGGCAGCCATCTTGGATTTCCCCATGAAACTTTGTTATCGTGATTTCTCAGGAAGTACTTGATGGATCTTTCTCAAATTTGGTACACAGTTTCCCCTTGTGGTCCAGTTGTGCAAGATACCTTTCTTGGCCCGATTGGAAAATTCAATATGGCCACCAGGCAGCCATCTTGGATTTCCCTATGAAACTTTGTTATGTGATTTATCAGGAAGTACTTGATGGATCTTTCTCAAATTTGGTACCCAGGTTCCCCTTGTGGTCCAGTTGTGCAAGATACTTTTCTTGGCCCAATTCGAAAATTCAATATGGCCACCAGGCAGCCATCTTGGATTTCCCCATGAAACTTTGTTATCGTGATTTCTCAGGAAGTACTTGATGGATCTTTCTCAAATTTGGTACACAGGTTCCCCTTGTGGTCCAGTTGTGCAGGATACCTTTTTTGGTCCGATTAGAAAATCAAATATGGCCACCAGGCAGCCATCTTGGATATCCCCATGAAACTTTGTTATCGTGATTTCTCAGGAAATACTGCATGGATCTTTCTCAAATTTGGTACACAGGTTCCCCTTGTGGTCCAGTTGTGCAAGATTCCCTTTTCCGTCCGACTCGAAATCCAATATGGCCACTAGGCGGCCATCTTAGATTTCCCCATGAAACATTGTTATCATGATTTCTCAGGAACTACAGCATAGATCTTTCTCAAATTTGGTACACAGGTTCCCCTTGTGGTCCAGTTATGCAAGATACCTTTTTTGGCCCGATTTGAAAATCCAATATGGCCACCAGGCGACCATTTTGAATTTCCCCATGAGATTTTTGTTATCGTGAATCCCCAGGAATTACTGCATGGATCTTTGTCAAGTTTGGTACACAGGTTCCCCTTGTGGTCTATTCATGCAAGATACCTTTCCTGGTCCGATTCCAAAATCCAATATAGCCACCAAGTGGCCATCTTGGATTTCCCCATGAAACTTTGTTATTGTGATTTCTCAGGAACTCTTTGGTTTCGCTTAGGGGTCGTTGTGGAACACACAGTGGGAAGGTCATGACAATATGTCATCTGAACCACCATGTATTACATCGAGAGCCTCAGAGCACGGTCGTGCAATTTACAGTAAAAGTAACCTCCAATGACTCACGTTTTGATCTGATACAACATGTTCGTGTGGATGGGATTTAAATCTTTCTTTTGTATTTCACATGCAAGCGTGCGAATTACAATTATATTTTGCTCATTGTCACGTCAACGATGCACTGACTAAACATTGATCCTTCTGATTGAGGACGTTAGGATGACAAAGATGAGGGTAAATGGGAGATGTTATTGTCAGCCATTGTGTAATTATTTCGCCAGATCAACCGATCTACCAACAATACTTCAGTGAACACCGATGAGTACAGGGTTTTGGAGGTGCAGACAAGAGAACAGTTCAAACATGAGAGACTTATTCCGAGAACGAGTGGATGTCTGAAATCCTGTGAGAACTGGCACACTTGAGCCAACCTGGAACCGCCTGTTGACATTATGACTCTTCGTTTGAACAATTCTCGAAAACCGCCACTTTCCAGACAACAGCAACGCCACGATGGACAATATCGTTCAAACATTGAATCAGATATACTGATATTCGTGACTTTTCATGAAACAATGTTTTGTTCCCAAATGCATAAGCGCACTGAGGCTGCCGGATTGGAACATTCTTAATGGACGCGTATTGATTCGGTATCCAGTTGTAGTCGGCTCGCGGCTCATTATCTAGGCGCTGCTTCGCGTCCACATATCTGGATAACAAGAGCTAAACTACCGACAGACAGCCCAGGATGTACTGAGTTGTATGTTGCTTTTGTATAATTGATCTGTATGTTCAAAGACTGTTGATATCGAAGATCTAACGAAACCATGAATTGCTTGTTGGAATAATTAATCGGCTAAAGGATTCATTTGCTGTAAATGGTATATATTTCCACACAGCATCCATAATCCTTGGATCAGAATTATATGAATGTATTGCTGTTCGTAAAGTGCTTTAAGATTTCTTCACCTTATTGTTCAATTGCTCGTCGATAATTGTACTTTTTAAGCTAAGAATAGCAAAGCAAGCGTACAAATCACAAACTACCTTTCTATGTTAGGTTGTTTTTGTCACTTATACTCCAGACCACTTTGCATTTAGAACGTCTTTTTGACGAACAATTTTATCTTCAGCCGTGATAAAGCTATGGACGATATGTTTTCGCCAAGCATGTACAGTAAGCAGGGTTAAATCGTTTTTCCCAGCTGTAATATCCAGGGATTTTTTTTGTATTGCTACAAATTGAATTAGTTTGAAGAAACACGCTTCATCATTGGAGGAAAATGCGAGGGCTCTCTCAAATAGCGCACTTCCGTTTTTTTAATTTATTTTTATCTCGATTGATTTTCGGGAGATAGTGCTTTACGGGATTAATAAATGGAATGGAAGCATAGAAGACCTTAAAACTGTTTTTAACACCATGAACGTTCAAGGGTTCCGTATCTCACCGATATGTTGTTGCTATACAGAAACGTTAATAATCTCATATGTAACGAAATGTCAATGCTAAAAACAGAAACTACTATAAACGAACTAAATGCAAAATGAATCTGCTGTCATAGGTGTTGAGACATATTCATGGTTAGCAATCCACTACAATATGTCTGTTTCCAGTGCTGATAAGACGCCT
>JAVTVY010038464.1:0-16007 GCA_036873755.1 Hanleya hanleyi | reverse complement strand
ACTAGGGCAGCTATAGGTGCATGTCAACAAGCTTTGAATGTTCGAAACGACGCAAAACAAATTAACAGTGACCAATACATTCCAAGACTTCCAACTAACGCGTGAACCGTGGATTTCCTAATAGTTTAGTGTTGATTGGCCCGTTACTTCATCTACAATGGTCACATCGCAGTATACAGATTAGCCTATCCCCCTTTGGGCGAGTGCAGCTGAGCACGTGGATTATCAATATTAGCACGACGTCAAATTATCTGCACTGAATCGCCTATAAAGTGTCGTCTATTGGTAGAAGATGACGCCTAGGCTAGCATCCGAACGCAAGTTCAAGTATTTAATGCACAACCACCATAAGAGGCAGAGTACAAATTAAATCGAACAATTAGCCAGAGTAACAATAGTATGTACATTTGACACCCTGAGTGTGTGGAGGATAAACAGTCAAACATTCACCCAGATTGCGTGGATATATTGTAGATGAAATAGTACTAATGCGAAATATTATGATGCAAATATAGCAAGAACGTGTGCAAATAATATGATAATGCAAACGACACAAACATATGTAGAAACTCTTGTACGTAGTCATGCGGTGACGGGTGACATCTGGATATATCAGGGCGTTTCCCAAATGGTCACATCCGATTGGTCCCGTAAGATCCGACATGGGTGCAATCATATTCATAGAACGAATACACACCCCCAGAAAGAGATGGAGTGAAACGATCCCTTGGTGGGTTTCGAAGTGCCCCATCACAAAATAGAAATCAAATCTTTTTCCTGTGAACCTAATTAACCCATACTTCTAATGTAGGTGATCAAATGAGTTTGGAAAGCTGTTAAAATATTGAAATCGAACACTTAATACAGATCTCGAACTTTATACTCCCACCCCAATATATTGGCAGAGTCGGACTGCAAAATTGTTGACACTTTAACTCGAATTTAACCTATCTTGCATTGCTGTGATTCGAAAACTGGTCAACATTCCCGATCTTTTTACATATGTTTGAATGTCAAGTTCAAAGCGAACCAATTTGTGAGCCAAAGGCGATACCTTGACCATGTTGCATAGCAGACCGCGTTCCACCCAATAGCAGTTACGCGACCTCGAAAAACTGCGCTGATGGTAAAATACGCTGGAGTTTCACTTTCTGTGCAAAACTATTCGCTGATACCGAATGTAAAATATTTAATCCAAGCATGCATAACAATACAATATTAATGTATAGATCAGTTAAATTTTATAGAAATCCGTGCCTTATTTCACCCAATTCAAGTCCTTTAGTTTACAGGTTAGGTCGGATACACTGACATCGCGGAACACCTTTAAAGTTTCATTGTTTCCTACATTTTCCTGGCTTGTTGGATGTTTGATGGTAGATGAATGGGTTTATTTTTCTTCAAATAGATTTTGTTTAAAACTATGTTTCTTTTACATTTATTAAGGTTCATGGTTATTGAAAATGTGCGTGTTTATCTGCCACCAGTTATATCGCACAAGTCCTTCACCATGACACAAAATGGATTGTCCCATCAATAAAGTCACGTGTGCGAAATTGACACACAAAGAACGAGTCTAATTAGTTCGGTCACGGAGGCCGTAGGCCTCAGTGATCAAAAGTGAGCACTCGTTCTGTTCGATCGCGATTTGTCCTACTTGTTTTACCGCTGTAAACGAGCCTTTATTTCTATTCTACTATACTGCAAACGGCAGAATTGTTGAGATTTTTCGTGTAAAGGAATGTATTCTCATATTATTACGAGTTAGGCCCCCTGTACCATGACACAAAATGGGTTGACCCATCAATAAAGTCACGTGTCCGAAATCTACATCCAAGGGACCAGTTCATACTAGGGCAGCTATAGGTGCATGTCAACAAGCTTTGAATGTTCGAAACGACGCAAAACAAATTAACAGTGACCAATACATTCCAAGACTTCCAACTAACGCGTGAACCGTGGATTTCCTAATAGTTTAGTGTTGATTGGCCCGTTACTTCATCTACAATGGTCACATCACAGTATACAGATTAGCCTATCCCTCTTTGGGCGAGTGCAGCTGAGCACGTGGATTATCAATATTAGCACGACGTCAAATTATCTGCACTGAATCGCCTATAAAGTGTCGTCTATTGGTAGAAGATGACGCCTAGGCTAGCATCCGAACGCAAGTTCACGTATTTAATGCACAACCACCATAAGAGGCAGAGTACAAATTAAATCGAACAATTAGCCAGAGTAACAATAGTATGTACATTTGACACCCTGAGTGTGTGGAGGATAAACAGTCAAACATTCACCCAGATTGCGTGGATATATTGTAGATGAAATAGTACTAATGCGAAATATTATGATGCAAATATAGCAAGAACGTGTGCAAATAATATGATAATGCAAACGACACAAACATAAGTAGAAACTCTTGCACGTAGTCATGTGGTGACGTGTGACAGCTGGGTATATTAGGGCGTTTCCCAAATGGTCACATCCGGTTGGTCCCGTAAGATCCGACCTGGGTGCAATCACATTCATAGTGGGTTTCGAGGTGCCCCATGACAAAATAGAAGTCAAATCTTTTTCCTGTGAACTCAATTAACCCATACTTCTAATATAGGTGATCAAATGAGTTTGGAATGCTATTAAAATATTGAAATCGAACACTTAATACAGATCTCGAACTTTATACTCCCAACCCGATATATTCGCAGAGTCGGACTGCAAAATTGTTGACACTTTAACTCGAATTTAAGCTATCTTGCATTGTTGTGATTCGAAAACTGGTCAACATTCCCGATCTTTTTACATATGTTTGAAAGTCATGTTCAAAGTGAACCAATTTGTGAGCCAAAGGCGATACCTTGACCAACTTGCATAGCAGATCGCGTTCCACGCAATTGCTGTTACGCGACCTCGAAAAACTGCGCTGATGGTAAAAGACGCTGGAGTTTTACTTTCTGTGCAAAACTATTCGCTGATATACCGAGTGCAAAATATTTAATCCAAGCATGCATAACAATAAAATATTCATGGATAGATCAGTGAAATTTTATAGAAATCCGTGCCTTGTTTCACCCAATTCAAGTCGTTTAGTGGATTGGTTAGGTCGGATACACTGACATCGCGGACCGCATTTAAAGTTTTATTGTTTTCTACATTTTCCTGGCTTGTTCGATGTCTGATGGTAGATGAATGGGTTTATTTTTTCTTCAAATAGATTTTGTTTAAAACTATGTTTCTTTTACATTTATTAAGGTTCATGGTTATTGAAAATGTGCGTATTTATCTGCCACCGGTTATATCGCACAAGTCCTTCACCATGACACAAAATGGATTGTCCCATTAATAAAGTCACGTGTGCGAAATTGACACCACAGAGAACGAGTCCAATTAGTTCGGTCACGGAGGCCGCAGGCCTCAGTGATCAAAAGTGAGAACTCGTTCTGTTCCATCGCGATTTATCCTACTTGTTTTACCGTTGTAAACGAGCCTTTATTTCTATTCCGCTATACTGCAAACGGCAAAATTGTTGAGATGTTTCGTGTAGAAGAATGTATTCTCATATTATTATGAGTTAGCCCCCTGTGCCATGACAAAAAATGGGTTGACCCATCAATCAAGTCACGTGTCCGAAATCTACATCCAAGGGACCAGTTCATACTACGGCAGCTATAGGTGCATGTCAACAAGGTTTGAATGTTCAAAACGACGAAAAGCAAATTAACAATCACCTATACATTCCAAGACTCCCAACTAAAGCGTGAACCATGGATTTCCTAATAGATTAGTGTTGATTGGCCCGTTACATCATGGTCGCATCGCAGTATACAGATTAGTCTATCCTCCTTTGGGCGAGTGCAGCTGATCACGTGGATTACCAATATTACCATGACCTCAAATTATCTGCACTGAATCGCCTATAAAGTGCCGTCTATTGGTAGAAGATGACGCCTAGTCTATCATCCGAACGCAAGTTCAAGTTCAAGTATTTATTGCACAAACACCATAAGAGGCAGAGTACAAATTAAATCGAACAATTAGCCAGAGAAACAATAGTATGTACATTTGACACCCTGAGTGTGTGGAGGATAAACAGTCAAACATTCACCCAGACTGCGTGGATATATTGTAGATGGAATAGTACTAATGCGAAATATTATGATGCAAATATAGCAAGAACGTGTGCAAATATTATGATAATGCAAACGACACAAACATAAGTAGAAACTCTTGCACGTAGTCATGTGGTGACGAGTGACAGCTGGGTATATTAGGGCGTTTCCCAAATGGTCACATCCGATTGGTCCCGTAAGATCCGACATGGGTGCAATCACATTCATAGAACGAACACACACCCCTAGAAAGAGATGGAGTGAAACGATCCCTTGGTGGGTTTCGAAGTGCCCCATCACAAAATAGAAATCAAATCTTTTTCCTGTGAACTCAATTAACGCATACTTCTAATGTAGGTGATCAAATGAATTTGGAAAGCTGTTAAAATATTGAAATCGAACACTTAATACAGATCTTGAATTTTATACTCCCAACCCAATATGTTCGCAGAGTCGGACTGCAAAATTGTTGACACTTTAGCTCGAATTTAAGCTATCTTGCATTGCTGTGATTCGAAAGCTGGTCAACATTCCGATCTTTTTACATATCTTTGAATGTTAAGTTCAGAGCGAACCAATTTGTGAGCCAAAGGCGATACCTTGACCATCTTGCATAGCAGACCGCGTTCCACCCAATTGCAGTTACGCGACCTCGAAAAACTGCGCTGATGGTAAAATACGCTAGAGTTTTACTTTCTGTGTAAAACTATTCCCTGATACCGAATGTAAAATATTTAATCCAAGCATGCATGACAATACAATATTAATGGATAGATCAGTGAAATTTTAGAGAAATCCGTGCCTTATTTCACCCAATTCAAGTCCTTTAGTGGAAAGGTTAGGTCTGACATCTGATATCAGGATACACTGACAGCGCGGACCGCCTTTAAAGTTTCATTGTTTCCAACATTTTCCTGGCTTATTGGATGTTTGATGGTAGATGAATAGGTTTATTTTTTCTTCAAATAGATTTTGTTTAAGGCTATGTTTCTTTTACATTTATTAAGGTTCATGGTTATTGAAAATGTGCATTGTTGTGATTCGAAAACTGGTCAACATTCCCGATCTTTTTACATATGTTTGAAAGTCAAGTTCAAAGCGAACCAAGTTGTGAACCAAAGGCGATAATAATAATAATAATAATAATAATAATAAATGCTTTATTTAACGAGGGTTACACAATCAGTCAGAGACTGTTCTCCCTTGAGGCCCTCATAACAAAAGAAAGATGTTCAAATATATCGTATCTATAAAGCACAATTGATGATGATAATGTAACATACAAATAATCAATCTCTGTTATTATTTACAAAATTATTTACAAGTTTCTTGAATGAATTCACAGACTCAGCACTGCGCACGTTTTGAGGCAGGCTATTCCATAGTGTGGCACCCGAGTAACTCAAACTTCTTTTGAAGTACTCTGTCCTGCCTTTTGGAATGTACAAGTGACCAGCACATGTTGACCTTGTAGTTCGACTTGCAGCATCAGCTGTTCTCTGGAATAGATTTGGTGTAGTGGTAATTTCAGAATTTAGGCTTTTGTAAGTGAGAATTGCTTTTTGAACAAATAATCTTTCATATATAGTCAGCCAGTTCAATTGTTTAAACAGTGGCTTTGATGGTGTGACAGGGTCAGCATTTAAGATGATTCGGGCAGTTCTCTTTTGGAGTCTGTGAATTCTTTCAAGATAGCAATTGGAGGCATTTCCCCAGATTGTAAGACAATAGTCAATATGAGGCTGAATATATGCAGTGTAGAATAAGCATTTGGCCTTTGTTGACAATAGGTGTCTATTCCTGTATAACAGTCCAATAAGTGAGGAGAGTTTCTTCGCTAATTCCTCGATATGCGTTCTCCATGTCAATGTGTTATCTATGTGAACTCCAAGTAGTTTTACATTTTCTACATTCTGAATTGGACTGCCATCCAGCAATATTTCCAGATTATTCTTTTTGATGCGACAGAGTTTTTGGGGACAAGCAATAAGCATAGCCAGTGTTTTATCAAAATTCACTACGAGTCTGTTTTCTATGCACCATTGATTTAGCCAATTTATGTCATGATTGAGGACAGTTTCTACAACTTCAACAGATTGTCCAGAGTTTGTAACTGTAGCATCATCGGCAAATAATTCCATGGCAGAGGTGGTCATGGGTGAAGCATCATTTTCAAGAAGAAGATCATTGACAAATATAATAAACAGTAAAGGGCCTAGTATTGATCCCTGTGATACACCTGCCAGTATTTGATTGGAGGCCGAGCTTTGACTTTGAACAGTAACAGTCTGTTGCCTAATGGACAGATATGATGTTATCCAATCATGTGCAGTTCCCTTGACCATCTTGCATAGCAGACCGCGTTCCACCCAATTGCAGTTACGCGACCTCGAAAAACTGCGCTGATGGTAAAAGACGCTGGAGTTTTACTTTCTGTGCAAAACTATTCGCTGATACCGAGTGTAAAATATTTAATCCAAGCATGCATAACAATAAAATATTCATGGATAGATCAGTGAAATTTTATAGAAATCCGTGCCTTATTTCACCCAATTCAAGTCGTTTAGTGGAAAGGTTAGGTCGGATACACTGACATCGCGGACCGCCTTTAAAGTTTCATTGTTTCCTACATTTTCCTGGCTTGTTGGATGTTTGATGGTAGATGAATGGGTTTATTTTTTCTTCAAATAGATTTTGTTTAAAACTATGTTTCTTTTACATTTATTAAGGTTCATGGTTATTGAAAATGTGCGTATTTATCTGCCACCGGTTATATCGCACAAGTCCTTCACGATGACACAAAATGGATTGTCCCATTAATAAAGTCACGTGTGCGAAATTGACACACAGAGAACGAGTCCAATTAGTTCGGTCACGGAGGCCGCAGGCCTCAGTGATCAAAAGTGAGAACTCGTTCTGTTCGATCGCGATTTATCCTACTTGTTTTACCGCTGTAAACGAGCCTTTATTTCTATTCTGCTGTACTGCAAACGGCAAAATTGTTGAGATGTTTCGTGTAAAGGAATGTATTCTCATATTATTATGAGTTAGCCCCCCTGTACCATGACAAAAAATGGGTTGACCCATCAATCAAGTCACGTGTCCGAAATCTACATCCAAGGGACCAGTTCATATCACGGCACCTATAGGTGCATGTCAAAAATATTTTGATGAAATTGTCAATATTTATTAAGATTGCATTACAAGTTCAAGGTTAACACTAATAATATTATAATGCATGCGAATGTTTTATTTTCCGCCATCTTCAAACAGAATGTACCTCGCGTACCACCTTGTGGTTTTTCGAGTGAATAAACTATGTCTATGTCAACAAGCTTTGAATGTTCAAAAACGACGAAAAGCAAATTAACAATCACCTATACATTCCAAGACTTCCAACTAAAGCGTGAACCGTAGATTTTCTAATAGATTAGTGTTGATTGGCCCGTTACTTCATCTACAATGGTCGCATCGCAGTATACAGATTAGTCTATCCTCCTTTGGGCGAGTGCAGCTGAGCACGTGGATTACCAATATTACCACGACCTCAAATTATCTGCACTGAATCGCCTATAAAGTGCCGTCTATTGGTAGAAGATGACGCCTAGTCTATCATCCGAACGCAAGTTCAAGTTCAAGTATTTATTGCACATACACCATAAGAGGCAGAGTACAAATTAAATCGAACAATTAACCAGAGTAACAACAGTATGTACACAGCCAGAAAAACGGTGTTGGCCCAACACCATTTTTTAGTGTTGAGGCCAGTTCAACACCAATAAGTGGTGTTGAGAAATGGTGTTGACATAATTCAACACCAAAATGTGGTGTTGAGGCCAGTTCAACACCAAAAATCGGTGTTGAGAAAATGGTGTTGACTCAATCCAACACTGAAAAATGGTGTCGAGACCAGTTCAACACCAAAAAACGGTATTGAAAGAATGGTGTTGAAAATTTAACACTGAAAATTGGTGTTAGACCAGTTCAACACCAAAAAACAGTGTTAAGAAAAGGAGGTGTTTCGACACCAGTTTAACGCCAAAACGGTGTTAAGAGAATGGTGTTAAAATTCCAACATTGAAAAAAAACAAGGGTTATGTGAAACCCGGCAGGCTCGCCGTTTTGGTTTACGCCAATAAGAATGTTACCAACTACAAATTGATATTTGAATTTACTTCAATTTCAAAATTTCAAATTTCAAGTTAAGAAAAATGCAATTTTAATTGCCAGCCCTTATAAAAAATACCATGGTTTACAACAGATTGAACCATGGTAACCACGGTAATACCATGGTTGTCATGGTAATAACATGGTACATATGGTTTACATGGTTTGCATGGTGCTACTGTACCATGGTGCAATGTACCATGGTTACTCTGTTCAACTATCGTAATACCATGGTACAGATGAACCATGGTTCAATATACCATGGTTAACCGCTTTGAACAATAGTAATAGCATGGTACATAACAACCATGGTACAATATACCATAGTTAACCAAAATATTATTTCCCCGATTTTTTGGCGTAATGTTGTTAGTGACAAAAAAATACAATTGGAAGGATTTCAATTTACGACAAATAAATGAATGGATGCAAAGTTATATGCCTGTGAATGAAGTTGAATGGCCGACAGAATGGCTTAGAAACCGGTAAAGTTAAACAAATGATGTCTACCAAATGTACTGATTGTAATTTGTATAAGCATGCCAATAGCGCCACGTGGTGCGAGGCAGGAGAGAACTGTTGACCTCTGAACAGTTATATATTCGGTACTCTGATGAACGCTTGGCCTAGAACAAAAGACATTCTTATTTTCCTGGCTGGAATCAGTGAGGCTTATAACATGTTTAATTGTGATCCCTGCATTAATTATGGGGATTATAAACAAGGATAGAGTCTCCCCGTAGTTCCCGGAAATAAGAAGTTCAACTCCGCAAACTTTGACCCCGCAGAGCTACGGCGTTGGCCTTGCTTCGATGAGAAGACGTCTCACGAATAGACTGGCTGCCGACTCAGCATGCTGTGCATGCGGTTCAGTACCGCATGACAAAATTGCGTTTTGAAAGACAAGATTTTTGTAGCCGTCAGGGAGAAAGTTGATGAAAATCTTACTAGTCACTGTGCTGATGAATAAAATATAGTTTTGAATATCCCTAAAATATGCGTATATTCGGCAAAACTAGCTGTCTGGCGAATAGAAAAGGGAAATGTGCGGATAGCTGACAGTCAGCATGTGCTTCAAAGCTTTATACGATTTTTCCTAAATTTGAAGCGAATACGGAATTCTCAACTTTAATACAGGAGTATTTTTATCAAAAGTATTTGTCAGTTCAGTAGTTCAAGTTGCCGAATAAATCCTTCGTCGGATTTCGACTTGTCAGACAACAACAACACGTACACTAGTCAGGCTGACATTACGTCGCCGGGATTCTCTATTTTATTTTGTGTTTATAAATCTGCGGTGATCAGTCAGGCTATTCGCCTCTTTCTCATGTGTCGATCACATGACCTGCTGGGTGAGTTCCGGTCGTTGGACGTCGTAAGATTTGCATGCTAGTTTTTCGTTGACAGCGTCTGTTCCATATGAGTGAAAATTATACAAGTTGTCTTGCTCGAAAGCTACTGTACTTCTAAAATATTATCTACCAGAATCAAACTGCAAAACTACGTTTTAAAAATAATTCCTTCAATGTTATTTTCGCGACCGTCAAATCTCCCGCAGGTTACGTCCCATAAGATAAGATAAGATAATTCTTTATTGCACAAGCGTCAATGACTGACAGAGTACAAAATTCACATAACTATAACAACAGGTCAATTAATTCCAAACTTACAGGACATATCATATGTATCATATTCCCATATGCCGTCGGCTGGAACTCGCCCAAAATGCACCACGTGACTGCACTTGTGCATCTCCCGATTTGTTTCTATACTTCGTTGATTTCCGTTTTTTTCCGAATGGCTGATCGATTCCGTCAAGTGTGAGATCGAAAACGAGGCTTCTCATGTTAAGCCCAATACTGTTTAATATATATATTAATGATTTATTGACTGAATTGGACACTGACAAGTCCCTAGTCCTGTGGGATGAGCCTGTACATAGTTTGGCCTATGCCGATGATATCGTCTTGTTGTCACTGGATAAAGAAGATCTACAAAGAAAACTTAACAAATTAGGTATGTTTATTAACAAATGGGACCTATCTGTTAACTTAGGCAAGACCAAAGTGGTAGCTTTTGGGACTAATAAGCCAATTAACCATTATTTCAGTATAAATGGTGAACAGGTCCAATGTGTTAACAGATACAAATACCTTGGGGTTATACTACATAGTAATGGCCACTTTAACCAAGCCATTACAAACTTATCTTGTACAGCTAGAAAAGCTATTTTTGCTCTGAGAAATGCTGTTAACCCGAATGAAATTAATATGGGTCTATCATGTAAACTGTTTGGTTGCATAATACAACCCATTTTACTGTATGGTTCAGAAGTGTGGGCAGGTTACATAGATAAAGATAAAGAAATTACAGATATCTTGCTTAAGGTTAATGAGGTGGAAGCTGTCCACATGAAATATTGTAAACAGATACTTGGAGTACACTCCAGATCTGTCAACATGGCGGTACTTGGTGAACTAGGAAGAACTCCTCTGAAGGTTGCTGCAATTGTTAATAGTATCAGCTTCTTTCTACATATTGTATCATCCAGTCCCAGTACTTTGATCTATAAGGCCTACCTCGAACAAACTGAAGCTGCTAGAAGCCCAAACTGTAGTAACTGGGTTACCTTCATCAGAAAAACTCTCTCTGTGACTGGTTGTGCATATCTGTGGGAGAATCAAGGTTGTAATTCCCCAAAATCAACCCTAAACTTTATTCGGAAAACTTTAACTAATATATTTGTTACACTCTGGAAAAGTAAGATCTCCGAATGTAATAAACTGGAGACTTACAGTACTTTCAAGGAAACACTCGGAGGTGAGGATGCAATTTTTTCTATACCAAATAGACACCATCGTGTAGCCCCGACACGGTTCAGAATTAGTGCCCACAAATTGGAAATTAAAAAGGGGCGCTATCATAATATACCTCGTGAACAACGGCTCTGTCTCACCTGTAAGGTTGTTGAAGATGAGAAGCACTTTCTCCTGCAATGCACGAGATTACAACCCCAGAGAGATAAACTCTTTAACTGTATCGGACCATATCTATTAAATTTATTTGATGATACTATTTCCCTATTTAGATGGATAATGAGTACAACCATCCAAGCAGTAGTAAACAGTGTAGCGAGATATGTATACGAATGCTTTGAGTATTTGAAAGACTCGTAGTTCATACATGTATATGTTTATCTACTTTAGGTCTCCCCTGTGGCCAAATGTATGGTTGGCCATCCCTGCCAGAATTCGTCATTTAGAGGCTGCCTCTAAATAATATATACCATGGTATAAAATGCCAAGCCTGCCATAATTCGTATTTAGAGGCTGCCTCTAATTATTTTGTACCATGGTATAAAATGCTGAGCCTGCCATAATTCCTATTTAGAGGATGCCTGTAAATCGCCAAGCCTGCCACAATTCGTATTTAGAGGCTGCCTGTAAATAATATATACCATGGTATAAAATGCCAGGCCTGCCATAATTCGTATTTAGAGGATGCCTGTAATTATTTTGTACCATGGTATAAAATGCCGAGCCTGCCATAATTCCTATTTAGAGGATGCCTCTAATTCATTTAGCCGTAAGTCATAAACAACTCGATGTCATATCAAGAATATTAAATTTGACCAATGAGTAAACTTGTAACAAGCGTAGAGATATGGCACCAAATTTGTGAAAGCACATATCATTGGTGGAAGTAATAAGAAGGCGAAAATTTACGACTTACGGCTAAAATGAATTAGAGGCATCCTCTAAATAGGAATTATGGCACGCTTGGCGATTTTATACCATGGTACAAAATAATTAGAGGCAGCCTCTAAATACGAATTGTGGCAGGCTTGACGATTTACAGGCATCCTCTAAATAGGGATTATGGCAGGCTCGGCATTTTATACCATGGTACAAAATAATTAGAGGCAGCCTCTAAATACGAATTATGGCAGGCTTGGCATTTTATACCATGGTATATATTATTTAGAGGCAGCCTCTAAATGACGAATTCTGGCAGGAATGGCCAACCATACAAATGATAGGCTATCTACCCTCGAGGTATATCCTGGAAATCTTTGTATATTTATTTTAAATATTTATTTGTTTTAACATGCTGTGCCATTAGCCTTCGGGCATAAGGAGCAAATAAAGTCTTATCTTATCTTACAACAATCATGGCGGAAGGTCTGCGAAGTGTAAATTACATTATGGGACTAGTTACTCCATGCAGTTCTCTGTCGAACGACAGAATGGAGATTATTGTTCGCGGAGTGAGATTCTAGCATTAATTTAGAGCTCCTAACTCGGGAAATTGTTGACACTCGTTGCTCGAGTCTCCCGTTGAGCAGCACGGCGTCGAGTCAAAGTTTGCAGGGTCCGAGATTAACAACAACACCAACAACAACAACAACAGAGACGTCTCAAAGCCCCCATGAAGTCATTCAACAATGAAGTCGTGGCTTGCTTCGTTCTTTTCACCTTGTAATTATCAATTTTAAAAAGCTGAAAAGTCCAACCGCCTCCAAAAAAGACACTGGTTCGACATCAAGTATCTCGTTAACCGGCCACGAATAAGTTGGCTGAACTATGCGACCATGGCATGCAAGCTAGCTGTCTACGAATTTTTCAACGGGGATAATGCTCTGGAAATAGCCGACACTCGCATTATCAGTAGATCGCGGGATGAGCTCAACAATGATTCCCGGGACTTCGAATCCATATGCGAGTTGAAATGGCCACAGCGCAATATAATAGTTGTTCCAGCCAAAGTTTTGAGATTCAGTGGTAAGTGCTGTAATAAATAAAATTATGTAATTCCGAGTGTTATTTATGTTAAATGTATCACTTGATATCTTATTTTTGTTTACCATATATTTGTTGTTGTTGTTTATCATATATTTGTAGAATGGCCACCTTGCTTTAATGCTGAGCAACAGGAAAACGAAATTGGGGGAGGGGGGAGAGGGGCTGGCCCCTCCACTTTTTGGGGCCGCAGTGTTATAACTCCTATCTTAGATAGCTCCGGTTCGACATTTAACATGGCTGGTATAAAATTCAGTCCCCGTTCCCCTTTTCAAATGTGCTCCATGGCTCCTGTAAACAATTCGATTCATAGCATGAATAAGAGGGGGATAACATTAATGTTGTTAACATTAAGTTATGTGATACTTCACTATTTCAGACAAGCGTCCCGAGCTGAAATCCATACTGGACAGACTTCTGGATAGAGAGAATATATCCGACATTAGGAAATCCCTTGGTAGGCTGGGAAGAGAACAGAGAGGCAAACGAACGATATCCACAAGACAATCCTCCAGTTCCGAAGATGAGGTAATTCTATAGCAAGTGAAAAATCAGCTCAAATTAAGTTAAGGATATGTAACTTTCCTTCAATGGATGTGTATTCGCCACAACACACCTCAGAAGAATTTCGATTGCGGAACTGGATAACTGTCTGTATGTTTGATTTTCTCCTTGTATTTCAGGGGCGGCGGAGTTCAGACCCCTCACTTTCAAATGTGCTCTGCGAAAGAGGTATTTGTCTGCCAACCAATCATAACGACATACCAAAAATAAACTGGACTCCCAAAATGCATAAATCACCATACAAAGCTAGATTCATAGCTGGTTCTAGAAGCTGCACCACCAAGCTTCTTTCAACCCTATTGACGAGGGCCCTTCAGGAGGTAAAAGCATTTTGGGAAAGGTATTGCGCCACTATTTCTAAGAACTCTGGCGTTGAATGTATGTGGATATTGAAAAACTCAAAATGTCTTACGGAAGAGCTTGATGCTAAAGGTCACATACCGTACAGACATGTATCCACATGGGATTTCTCGACTCTCTATACTACAATCCCTCATCAGGACCTTATTGACCGTCTAAGTTCATTAATAGTATCTGTGTTCAAGAAAACTGATCGTAGATACATTAATGTCGGAAGCCATAATTACAAGCGTCTAGTCCGTCATTCATAATCCAGCCGTCGTCCATTAGAGAATATCCGCGTCCATAATCCAAAGACCTAAGCATTCTTTAGCTCGACTACATACAAGAGATATCATTCATGGGATGTTTCTTTGTTTATAGAGTTGCTTGAATTTCTCATTAAAAATATCTATGTGAAATTTGGCAACACAATATATCAGCAGCATATAGGTATTCCAATGGTACTAATTGTGCACCCCTGTTGGCTGACCTGTATCTGTTCTCTTATGAATATGACTATATGCAGGCGCTTTCAAAAACCGATCCATTCAAAGCCCATTCCTTCTCATTCACCAAATGCTATATAGACGATCTTCTCGCTGTGGATAATCGCTATATAAATGACGCAGTGAAGGATATATATCCACCTTCACTGGATTTGAAGGAAACTACAGATAGCCCTACAGGCACATCTTATTTAGATCTCTATCTCTATAAAAATGAAGCGGGCATTCTCTCTCGTCGACTTTATGACAAAAGAGATGATTACAATTTCGACATCGTAAACTATCCCTTTCTGGATAGTAATATTCCAGTGGGACCTGCATATGGCGTATACATATCTCGCTTAGTAGCATTTGCTAGATCCTGTGTTAAATGTGATGATTTTAATCAACGTCACAAAACATTGTTGCAGAAACTTATAAAACAGGGCTATTCCACCAAGCGCCTCCACTCAAAGTTTCTCAAATTTGGCGATACATATCGCATGCTGATAGCAAAATATGAACGTAGCGTGCAAGATCTATGGCGCTACGTTTCGTAACTTGTGTCTAATTCCGCTTAACCCGGGGCTAGGGGCCGTATGAACCCATGTACTTCAAGATCCTCATGGTACTCATATGAACAGTCACAATCAAAGCGTGACTGAGATACATCATTCTTTAGATGACGACTTTACAACGAATATTATGGATTAAGAATACTGATCAGCGATACGGATTTGATATTTTTGGAACATCATGATGTCTTGCCGGCATCATTGAAAACTGTTGACCGCTTCTCTCTTGCAGGAAACAAGCCTATGTTTATGTATACTATGATTGTCTTTTTGAATTTGGTGCTAATACTGTTATGTGGAAAATGGAATAGGTCTTTGGATTATGGACGCGGATATTCTCTAATGGACGACGGATTGATTATGAATGACGGACTAGACGCTTGTAATCCTGAATTGTAACAAGGTGTGATATGGCTATAACGGATTGTTTCTAGCATACATTTTTTCTGTTTCATCAAGTATTCTGTCGCAATAAATGAGCATTTAAAAAAATTATTGTGACAGTTATTTTCCATAATTAAAAAAAAACACAGAATGCAGATATGCATTACCTATGCTAGATTATTAACTCCTCACTGTTATCTTTAAAGAATTCATTTTATATTTTTAGAATGAAAGTCTAAGAAAGACAAACAAGAAAAGCAAAGTAACTAGCGAGAAGAGGGCTGAAAGGGACATCTTGTCGATTCTCTCAGACAGAAATTGGCAGAAACAGGTATGTACACAAGGCTGCAGTGTCCAATAAACACTTCTTTGTGTGGCAATTATATTTTCATTGGTGAAGCGTTAATGTGTTATATCCCATGATCCAGAAAATGTGAATATGTGTCAAGTTTGCCATATCTTTCAGATCAAATATATTTATTGTTTACATATCAATAGCACAATCATACAATATTATACAATTATATGATCCCAATGAGGTAAATATGTTTTATGTACTAGAGAAAAACAATATTTGCCGAG
>JAVTVY010038463.1:0-15856 GCA_036873755.1 Hanleya hanleyi | reverse complement strand
ATGCTACGAAAGAGTCTGTTCACGGGCGATAACTGCGAGAGACCGTATAAACGAATACACAGTGAGGTATAATAATATTTCTTCTGGATTAAATGAACTGACGATGATTTCTGAAAGAACAGGGTTAATTAACATTAAAGGCAAGTGACATCGTTGCCTTGCTGTTCGTTTAATGTAAAGTACATTGAACATGCAGTAAAACGGTCTGCATTAATTTTCGTAACAGTAATTATGAATTATGTCCAGTAAAATAATATCGATATGCTGAGGTATTTTGCTGTTCAAATCGATGTACTACATAGCATGACGAGCTAACTCCAGTCGAAATCTTCTCGTGAAAGGACGTTAAAGATGTATTCTCAATTCGTAAGCGGTAACCTCATCCACCGAGATCGGGGTTATTGCCCAAAGCCGCAGTAATTCAAGAAAACGCGTGTCTTGGATTCTTTCTCAGTTTGATTATTAGAATAAAGCGCTAATTCTGTTAATGAAATGGTTCCAGATATTATAAGTCAGACAGTCTTGTTTGTGGCATTCTGCCTTTTTTAACTCAAACAGGATAAAAACACGGTTCATGGATTTAATTGATAGAAGAGGACAACAAATTGACCAGAGACAAACGCCAGTTGAATAGTGCAAAATTGATACACCATTATTCTAAACAGGATTGCCTGAATTAGGCAGTGATTTACCTCTTTTCCTGATCAAACCCAGCAGGCTAGTCTATATCAAATGCTTTCCTTATTATTATTAGTCAGGTCGTATTGCAGTCGACTTTTATTTCTTCAACAGTGGATAAACATTTCCTTTCCGTAATACTAGTTCTCATGCATTCGTCTTCCTTTCTCTATGGAGTGACGACGTGCATGTTTGCTTCTTGAATATGCTGAAAAAGTAAAGCAAAATATGACTTACATCACAATGTTCTTGGCATAGCTATTGTTCATGGTTGATAGCACTTAATTTTCGTCCAGACTATTCATATTCAAAACGGACGCCAAGATAACTCAAATTTTATTTTTGTTTAATCGAATGTAATCAAAGCACAACATGATGGCACCACAGACTGCAGAAAGTTGAGTGAACCGAAATCATTGAGATGGCTTGATAGGGCTTTTATATCATCGCTCTTGAATATTTTGGTCTAATAAACCTCAAGTCGGAGTTAGGCACCGAGTGGCCATGCCATTCAATATATCCACATGAACACCTGCAATGAAAGCGTGGCTAATATACAAATCGTCACAGAAATGATATTTGGTTCTGGAAATGCATTTATATATATGATAATCGGAGAATATAAGCTTGTGGTATCATTTTTCAGAGAGGCCGGCATATTTCCAACCATAATCTCATGTATTAGCAAAATGTTATTCTCAGAAACATGTTTGCGTTTCCAGTATTAACATAAAATTGGATAAATTATTATTTCATTAAGTGCCTTTACAAACGACGGAGAAAGGCGATAATAATGTAACAGGAAGTTTATTATTCATATCCAGTATCCAACGATAACGTTTACATCATTAACATGCATTTAATGGTGGTAATGTAAATCACTTCTTTGAAGGCAGTTTTCACAATGTCATTTCTCTAAAACATTTTTGAAAGCGAAACATTTGAATTAAATACCACAGGTTAGTGGTGAATTTTGATTTCATTTCCTTTGTAATGGAAATATTCAAATATTTCCTGACCACTTCACCGTTGAATGTATATAAAAGGAGCATGAATCTGATGCCTTGGGATTCATTTCTCCTTCGTCGGACAGCTTTTCACTCACTCTCAAAACGAGTGTGTACATACTTTATGTACACAGTCACTGTCGCAAAAATTATCATGCACAGTCGTGTGTACATTATGTATACATTATAATGTGTATCAAATATACGCACCAATGTGTCCACAAAGTACAATTGAATGTGTAAAATATGGTACCAATTATACTCCCTCACGTCTGCAATTATCAGTTTTGGGAAGAAACTGTTTTGAAAGAAGTAACAATATGGCTATATGGACATATTTATTGTCCTATCCATCATTTATGAATCTACCGCCTCATGCCGTTGTGCGTATAGACTGGATAAACATGGATAAAGGGTAAATTGGGTTCGTCATGATTTCAATCTTTGTTTAAAACTCAACTCTGAACCCCAATAATTAAATCAGCGAGGAACATCGCATGATGTCTTATTGATATGATAGATAGTATAACATTGCGTTGGTGGTTTTGAAATAAAGAATTTTGAAAGGATTTTTCAGGGCGCATTCCATCTGTGCTGGGATACGGTATTTGTTTAAAAGTAAGGGATATAACCACAAACTATACACAAAAGGTGTGTATACATTGTTGTGTACCACAGATACACAGTATCGGTGTACACACGAAGGTACACAGTATCGGTGCACACACGAAGGTACACAGTATCGGTGTACACACGAAGGTACACAGTATCGGTGCACACACGAAGGTACACAGTATCGGTGCACACACGAAGGTACACAGTATCGGTGTACACACGAAGGTACACAGTATCGGTGTACACACGAAGGTACACAGTATCGGTGTACACACGAAGGTACACAGTATCGGTGTACACACGAAGGTACACAGTATCGGTGTACACACGAAGGTACACAGTATCGGTGTACACACGAAGGTACACAGTATCGGTGCACACACGAAGGTACACAGTATCGGTGCACACACGAAGGTACACAGTATCGGTGTACACACGAAGGTACACAGTATCGGTGTACACACGAAGGTACACAGTATCGGTGTACACACGAAGGTACACAGTATCGGTGTACACACGAAGGTACACAGTATCGGTGTACACACGAAGGTACACAGTATCGGTGTACACACGTGAAGGCACACAGCACGGTGTACACACGAAGGTACGTGCATCGGTGTACACACGAAGGTACACAGTATCGGTGTACACACGAAGGTACACAGTATCGGTGTACACACGAAGGTACACAGTATCGGTGTACACACGAAGGTACACAGTAGAGTGTGTACAAATATGTACACAGTTATAGAGTGCTGGTCGCCAGTGGTGATTACAGTTGATCGCTTCTCTCTCGTGTTTTTATTATTATTTGCATTTACGCCTGTTTGGAATTAATGCTAACGGCTAACATCATTTGTTGATGACGGATCTTCGCCTATCGCTAATCAATTTGACTGATGAAATGAGACAAGAAAACCGATGAAAATGGAGAACATCATCGGGAGGAACTGAGCTGATGGTTTATAAACTCATAGTTCACGGCATATTAATACCATTATTAAAACGGGACATGGACGGGAATTGTTGGCACTTCGTCATCGAAGCTTGTTGATACTGTATACTGATTGATCAAAAATATATATTGAAGTTTTCAGCATTCTTGGTTCTAATGCTCCGTCCAGAAAAAATAATTAGAAACTGTTTTCTCAACGTTCGATGAGTATATTCATGTCATGAGTTAATAATGCGTGGTGTCAAATGGTGTCCATGAATAATTATACGGAGGCTGAATATTTTATTCTATAAAATTACTTTGAACCCACAAATCACGAAGGAATGAACAATGACTGTTGACGCGGAAAATATTCAATTTTCGTTAGAGGACCGCTGAATATTGAATGACGGACTATCTTGTATTGCAATATGATCGCAATGTCCGACGTAGTGTTTTAAATATATAACGAATTGCATTGTGGGATACAAATATTCGAAGATAGGGGCTATGTAGAGGTAATTAACATAATTTACAAGCGTCTGGTCCGTCATTCACTATTCAGCCGTCGTCCATTAAGTCATCAGTATACACATCTCCTAATAAAAAGGTGAAATTTGTCATACAATTAAATAATGTTTTAGTTGAGGCTTTTAACCGGGGGGCAGATATGTTATTTTATCTGTTATAACAGATATGTTATTTTGTTGGGCATGGTTGCCATGTAAAAAAAAAAAAAATGACCACCATCAGCTTTTCATTGTCTCATGATCTATGAGACTATCAAATATTAAGCGTAGCCAAAAATAAAGGAACGAACTCTCTAAAAAAAACTTGAGTGAACTGTTCCACTCAAGTTTGAGTGAAATGTACCTGTTCACTCAAACTTACTTTTCACTCAACTTGAGTTACTTTTCACTCAGCTTGAGTTAACACACACTTGAGTGGGATCAATTTCCACTCTTACGCTTGAGTGAACGTCACTCAAGTTGAGTGGATTTAACTCAAGTTGAGTGAAAAGTAACTGAAGTCACTCAAGTCAAGTATCTCACTCAAGTATTGAGTGGGATCAATTTTCACTCTTTCTTGAGTGAAATTTCACTCAACTTTTTTTAGAGAGAACGTTGTCGCGTGTTAGTTCAGCATATAAGGGTGATTTCAAGCGTAATATTACACGCAAATAATCATGGGTAAATTCAAAATGGATTTCAATAGCATCAGCGGTGGATATTTGGATTTTTTTTTTGGTTGAATTTTTGCATTTGTTGCCTGAAAGATCTTGCAACTAGGTGTGCCTTAAATAGAACATCTAAGAAGTCCAGGGGTCGGGGATTTTTCGAAGAACAGAATCGGTTCTGAACATAAGCTGGTCCACCGCCATTCACACGATAATATTAGACTAAAAATGCAATTGGGGATGGGTCAATATATAAATGCACAAACTATAAATTTCTTGCAAGAGAGATACGATCAACAGTTTTCAATGATGCCGGCAAGATATCATCATTTTCCTTTTGACTGATCAGACCCCTGACCAGTCCTAATAAATTCTGAAGCATAATGTATCTCAGTCACCCTTTGGTTCTGACTTCATATCGTTCAAAACTTGTTTTACGTGATGATTATACGGCCATCAGTCCCGGTTTGAGCGCC
Organism: Hanleya hanleyi; assembly: GCA_036873755.1. Lineage (NCBI taxonomy): Eukaryota > Metazoa > Mollusca > Polyplacophora > Lepidopleurida > Hanleyidae > Hanleya > Hanleya hanleyi. The sequence continues at coordinate 10,969 of JAVTVY010038463.1, read as the reverse complement.
ATTAGCCCCAAGATACGGAGCTTAGCCCCAGAGATCTTGCACTCTAAGTTCGTATTTTGCCATCGGTTTGTTATATATTTATCATCAAGCTTGACACACTTGGAATGAAGATCCTTAATATAATAGCCTTGTTGGACCAGTTTCTGCAAGAATAGAAAACATTAGGGTAACCCCTCGGCTTCTCCCAAGTAATCGAGAAATATGCTGAGAATGTGCAACATATTATGGCTATATTTACTAATCATTCAGAATTGTCCTTTTCAGAGCATATAATTAATTCTGCAGATTTTACAGCTACATTCAAGCGTATATCACAAAGGGGCATAACTCTTCTAAAATACGATAAATAATTTGGTAGCTGTACCGAACACAGTTCTTGACATATAGCTGGTAAATACATTCAAGCATATTCATAATTATTATACCTGGAATGGGGCATAACACCATAAAATGAGGGACGAGACGATTCTTTTTTTGTACGCTTCTGGAATACAACAAGATAAATAAGTTTCCAAAATTTAATAAATGTAACGAACACGGATCTGCAGATATAACTTGTAAAGTCAACTATATATCACAAAATCAGAGATTATTAGATCGGAAAGCTGCATAACTCCATAAAATAAGGGCCGAGACAACTAATGTTTTTGTAGGCATTTAGAATACAACTAGATAGAAAAGTTTCATCATAATTTGCTAGCTGTACCAAACACAGTTGATTAGATATAACTGGTTACATCCAAACATGTATCATATTATTACACCTGAAAGGGGCACAACTCCGTAAAATAAGGGCTAAGGCGAATAGAATTCAACTAAAAAAAGTTTCCAAAATGTAGTAGCTGCATCAACAGAGTTCTGTAGATATAATTGATTACATTCAAGCATATATCACATGGCTCCGAGCGGAGCCATGTTCGAAAGGCGTCTGACTTATAACTATATAAATAAGTTCCCAAAATTTGGTCACTGTATCTCGAGCGGTTTTGCCTAAAATGCGGTAACGGACAGACGTACATGCAGACGACAATACTTTTTTTTAGATGGAGCTAGCAAATGAAACTAGACGAGATATGTGTCATCCACATGTATGATGATTCGAATGATCATTCTGTTCTAATCTCCTGAGATTAAGCAAAATTGAAATAGACCTATAACTGAAACCGGCCGGGAACTAAGAACCTCGATATTGTCAATGCTTCAAATTAGACGACAAATGCCAAAACCTCAAGTTTAAGATGACTCTTCATGATTCCCATTTTCGTCTGAACACAGAAGGCTGTGCAAATAGTCACTAGGCGAGCCTAAGCTGATCACATGTCATGCCATTTGATCAAGGGTAATGCTGACACAAATAAGGTTATACACATAAAGACATGGTCTATGAAATGTAAAATCCCGCAAGTTCCAGTTGCCCGATCTAACCGTCATTTGAAATTTGTCCTGCATTCTTTAGTAGCTTATTACCGATACGCAAATTAGGCCCGTATTTGATTTACGTGTACTATGAGGTCAAGGAAATATTCATAATTACGCCAGAAATGCCAAAGAACGCACTTTTCAGAATCCATGATTCTCCAAGCGGGATAGCTCGCATCTTAGATATATCTTCTGCGAGATGGAACAAACTCTAACGTCAGACGAGAAACGTCCAAGAATTCTCGATTTATGATAGTCGCCATCTTTAATTTGAATTGAATTTCGTTTGAGGTACATTGAAAATAGGCTTAGATGGAGGCTAAGATGATTATCTGTGATTTGAAATTGCTCAAATGTGATTGCTGTAAACTATGAGGTGAGGCAACGCCCAAATTAGACGGTGAACAATACAACTTTCAGATGCGCTATCTTGGCCACCATTTTGAGTCTCCACATCATGATTTGCGCAGACTATTGTGCAAATGTGTTTAAATCAGCCTGAAATGATGAGACATAATGTGGAATAGATCAAATCTGAGGAATGTATACCATGACGTAGACTGAATACCAAAAAAAAAAATCTAAAGTCATTTTTTTCTACCCATCATGAATGCCAAGTTGAATTAGCCCATTGTGGTTTGCCAAATATAGTACGCATCGAGGTGTAATACGATTCTGATATAATTAGCAATAACGCGAGATCGCTCGCATCTCACTCATCTCTGCACTGTGATGAGGAAATATTCAAATAAGGCGAGAAACCTCCAAGATTGCAAACTTCAGATAACCTATTATAGCCGTTATTTTGAATTTTTCATTTATGCTTCGTTAGAAATAGAATGCCAAGAGGTTAAAAAAAATCCGGAATAATTAGCTGGAAAGTGGAGTAGCTCACATTTGAACAAAACGAAGTGACGTAAAAATACCCGAATTGCGACGAAAAACTAAAAAAAAAACAAAAAAACAAAACAAACAAACAACATACGTCGCAAATGGGCTATTGTGGCTGCCATTTTTCCAATGATGATTTTTTTGATCGTTTTATATACTTTGGCAAGAAGCGTTTAACAAATGAAAATATATACAGCTCTTTATCTGCATGAAATCAGTGGTTGTTTGATACAAAATGAAAATTGTGTGTGAAAATTAGCCTCTCTTCTCTTCGACGAAGCCATAGCATACGAAAAAATTCTGAGATATATAGCAAATTTGACGTCCGCGGAACCGAACCCATTACCCCTCTTAATGTCGGAGCTGGGCCTCTGAGAATTGCAATCCTATAGAAAATTAGACTTCCAGTCATTTTCGTAGGAGAGATTTTCTTGTTATGAAAACAAATCTTAGCAGGGTTAAAAATAACAATCGGACAAGAGTTCCTAACTTGAATGTTGTCTCAAAGTTCCATTTTGCCCAATCGGCCTCCACATTGACGCAATTTGGATAGGAAATGCATTTTGAGAGAGAGAACAAAGCTGTCATTAGCACAATTCCAACCCATACCGCCTGAGCTATGCCGACCCTTTATAAAGGTAATGAGCGAAATATCCTGTATATTCTACCTGTGGTTCTATACTGATATCATCAAGCAGTAAGTGAACGAGCACATAGCCCAGTTTAACAAACATGCTCCTGTGCTGTGAACATTACCTACTAAAAATCTGTCAATTTCAATTAGTCGTCAAAGAGTTTGTCAAATTCACTAGTTCCGTATACATTTTCTCCTTTGCAGCGTGTGCAACAAAATGAACTCTACAAAATGACTAAAGTTACTTCCTGATATTGATAATATACCACGTAAAACATTTTAATTCTCTTCATATAGAACATCATAATAATTGTTTCATGTAGGAGGGGGGTGGGGGCGAGGGCGGGTTCTGAGTTGCATAGGATGTCATAATGTGTCCGTGTTCGCTGCAAGAAAGGTCATTACTGCTGTGTACGGTCATAGCCGTGTGTGCGAAAAGTTTACTGGGAATGGGACATACATGTAAGCGAGATACCCACCGACTTTATTGTCCCCCGCCGCAACGCGGCCGGGGACTTTAAAATGGTTCTTGCTTCTATGTGTCCGTGCATGCACGGACATGTCCGTGCAAATACTTCGTAAGCAATAACTTCTAAATGCTTCGTCGGATTCCTCCGAAATTTGGCATCTGCATTCTTTGCGACAAGACGTCTATTGGTATTACGTTTCAGCAAGATCCGCCTGTAGGTGGCGCCACTGGGGTCTTGCTTCACGGACATGTCCGTGCAAATACTTCGTAAGCAATAACTTCTAAATGCTTTGTCGGATTCCTCCGAAATTTGGCATCTGCATTCTTTGCGACAAGATGTCTCTTGGTATTACGTTTCAGCAAGATCCGCCTGTAGGTGGCGCCACTGGGTCTTGTTCCAATCTTTAGTGCATGTCCGCGCAAATACTTTGTAAGCGATAACTCCTAAATGCTTTGTCGGATTCCTCCGAAATTTGGCATCTGCATTCTTTGCGACAAGACGTCTGTTGGTATTACGTTTCAGCAAGATCCGCCTGTAGGTGGCGCCACTGGGTCTTGTTCCAATCTTCTGTGCATGTCCGTGGTTTCCATTCAAATTCTTCACAAGCGATAATTTCCAAATGCTTTGTCTAATAATTAGGCATCCCTAAATGCCTAAATGCGTTTGTCATTTGTTCTTCTTTCTTCGGCTTCTCGCTGTTTTGAATTTCATGTCGCTTTAAATGAAGGACACCATTTTCTTAAATTTGCTGTCCAGTCCTTCTATTCCACATCATATGATTTACACTAAAGCTTTTGCAGGAACCATATTTTTTTTCAGAAGTATAATGTGAAATAACTGGCAGGGGAATCCCACAGTACCGAACCTGTGTTAGTTTTGAATTTTGTGTAGTCTTAAATGAAGGACATTTCCTTCAACTTTGCTATGAAATCATTCTATTCCACATCATATGATTTACCCTAAAGCTTTTGCATGAACCTTATTATATTTCAGAAATATAATATGAAATAACTGGCGGGAAATCCCCGCAGTACCGGACCCCTGTTTTTTAAAATTTCGTGTCGTCTTAAATGAAGGACAACATTTTCTTCAATTTTGTTATCAAATAATTGTATCTCACATCATATGATTTACCCTGAAGCTTCTGCAGGAACCATTTGTGTCCACAGTGTAACTTACTAAATTAATTACAACTGAGTTCTTAAAGTTTGGGTGCACACTGTGCATATGATCAATTTCCTGAATTGAATTGAATTCCACCTTGTGGTTTTTCGGACTGTGATAGATGATGGCATGCAGTTGTCAGTGTGGTTGTTTCATGTACAGGGAGCTTTCTATGGCTTTCATGTCAGCACACCTACCACTACCCTCAAGAAGAGCATGCCCCCATCCCCAGGGCGCCGAGCCGCACCTTCTATCTCCCAAACTAGCCCTCGCCCGACCCTCATATATTGTGTTTGAGCATACATGTATCCAATATATCTTGGCAGAAGCTGAAATTTGTGTGTTGTCTGCAATATCCTTCAACTTTGCTGTGAAATCATTCTATTCCACATCATATGATTTACCCTAAAGCTTTTGCATGAACCTTATTATATTTCAGAAGTATAATATGAAATAACTGGTGGGGAAATCCCCGCAGTACCGAACCCCTGTTTTTTATGCCCCCCCCCCCCCTCTAACTAGAGGGGGGGCATATAGCGATCGCTTTGTCCGTCCGTCCGTCCGAATATCTTGTCCGGGCAATATCTCGGTTAATATTTCATGGACAGGATTGAAACTTGCATGGACTGTGGCCAGTGGCTCGTAGTTGTGCAGCGTAGAGTTTTTTCCGAGTTCCGTTATAATTTTCAAGAGTTATGGCCCTTTTTCTGAAATCTCTGTGAATGGGTCTTGTCCGGGCTGTATCTTGGTTAATGTTGTATGGACAAGTATGAAATTTGCATGATATGTGGTTAGTGACCCACAGTTGTGCAGCATAAAGTTTCTCCACGTTTCGCTCATATTTTCAAAAGTTATGGCCCTTTGTTCCTGAATTCTTCATGAATCGAGACTTGTCCGGGCTGGATCTCGGTTAATATTGTATGGACAATTATGAAATTTGCAGGATGTGTGGTCAGTGCCCTATAGTTGTGCAGCGTGAAGTTTCTCCACGTTTCGCATATATTTTAAAGAGTTATGGCCCTTTTTTCTTCAAATCTTTGTGAATTGGAACTTGTCCGGGCTGGATCTCGGTTAATATTGTATGGACAATTATGAAATTTGCAGGATATATGGTCCGTGCCCTGTAGTTGTGCGGCGTGAAGTTTCTCCACATTTCGCCTATATTTTCAAGAGTTATGGCCCTTTTTCTTCAAATCTTTGTGAATTGGGATTTGTAAGTCTGGATCTCGGTTAATATTGTATGAACAAGTATGAAATTTGCATGATATGTGGTCAGTGACCCATAGGTATGCAGCGTGAAGTTACTCTGTTTTCGGTTATATTTTCAAAAGTTATGGCCCTTTGTTTAAACCTAAGTGAATGGGATATATTTATTTGTCCAAGCTGGATCTCAGTCCATAACCGATTTGAACCGGGAAAATGGCTATATTATATGTTACATTCCAAAGCAGACAACATAGGTCCTGAAGTATGAAATTGCCCCAAAAACAGTGAATTGGGTGCAAAATTCAAAGTTCACTGATCGCTTCATAATTTCACCACAATATACTCCCAAGGAATGTAGGTCTCATAACCAGGTCAAATTTTCGGAGTTGGTGAAAGGCCTGGCGACCATCTTGCATCGAAGCATCGTATTATCACTTGTTGCTTGATACTTGGAATATGTATTACATGTATGTGAGGCATGGCAAAAAAGTGATTGAAACATAATTTTTATAATTATCCAAATTAGGCCTCCACCAACCAATAAAGAAATGCAGAACAATGGCGGGGCAGTGTTGGATCAAAGTGGAAGGGGGGGCATACAATTGAGCAATCTCTGATTGCTTCCTTCCTGTGTTTAAATTTCATGTTGTCTTAAATGAAGGACAACATTTTCTTCAATTTTGTTATCAAATAATTGTATCTCACATCATATGATTTACCCTAAAGCTTCTGCAGGAACCATTTGTGTCCACAGTGTAACTTACTATATTAATTACAACTGAGTTCCTAAAGTTTGGGTACACACTGTGCATATGATCAATTTCCTGAATTGAATTGAATTCCACCTTGTGGGTTTTCGGACTGTGATAGATGATGGCATGCAGTTGTCAGTGTGGTTGTTTCATGTACAGGGAGCTTTCTATGGCTTTCATGTCAGCACACCTACCACCACCCTCAAGAAGAGCATGTCCCCATCCCCAGGGCGCCGAGCCACACCCTCTATCTCCCAAACTAGCCCTCGCCCGACCCTCATATATTGTGTTTGAGCATACATGTATATATCTCCAATATATCTTGGCAGAAGCTGAAATTTGTGTGTTGTCTGCAATATTGTGATAATTGCAACCCCAAAAGATTTCAATTTATCAGGCACAGACCCATGTTTTTGTATTTGGTAAATGGATCCCTTGTCTACATGTATATATTTTTGCTTGGAATTGTTTTTCTTGCCAATCCGCTTCTGGGTGGCGCCACCTTGGGCCAAATTAAATTGCATCTCCAGACAATAACTTTTGAAAACCTTAAGCATTCTTTCCAAATTTGGTGTGGTGGTACCTTGTCTCAAGATCTGGCTTGAGAATGTTTTTCATGTTGATAGGGGAACTACCTGAAAGCTAAGTTAAGTGTTTCCAGACAATAACTTTTAAAAACCTGAACCGATTCATTCCAAATTTGGTGTGTAGGTACCTCGCCTCAATTTCTCGTTTGGCATTGTTTTTCATGCCGACCCACTTATAGGTGGTGCCACCTGGGGGTAAATTTAAAATTGTTTCCAGACAATAACTTTTTAATACTTAATAATGAACTTGGTATACATGTACCTTACCTGAAGGTTTCACTTGATATTGTTTTTCTTGTCGATCTGCTCATAGGTGGCACCACCTGTAGGCCAAGTTAACATTTTCTGTTTCCCATGTCAAGGGATCTTGCTTCAAGATCTCGGTTGGGATTATTTTTTATGCCTATCTGCCTACACATGGTGCTACCTGAGGGCCAAGGTAAAATTGCATTTCCGGACAGTAAATGTTGGACCTTAATGGATTCTTTTAAATTTGGTATGTGGATACCCTCAAGTTATCTTATGGGGCCATGTTAATGATGTTTTTCCTAAGTTTTACGTTTTTACTTTCTTCACAAATTATGAATGTTTCCTTTACTAAAGATGCAAAAGGCATGCCTCCAATCGTATTCGATCGACTGTATCTAGTTGCATATGCATTCCTTGTGACAAGATGTTGATTGGTATTGCGTTTCAGAAAGATCTGCCTGTAGGTGGCACCATTAGGGTTCTTTCCGCTCTTTTCTGCTGCAAGCAATAACTTTGAAACGCTTTGAAATGTTGCTCGAAATTTGGTTTCCGGGTAATAACTTGAGAACTGCTCATCAAATTCTTCCCAAATTAGGCATGCATATACATTGTACCTTGCCATGAGATGTTGCTTGGGAGTGCGTTATCCGCTTCTGCTCAGAAAGTGACGCCACCTGATGACAAAATCTGAGATTTGTTTTTGGCCAATAACTTGAGAACTGCATGCTCATCGGATTCTTCTCAAATTTAGCATGCATTTACATGTACCATGCCGGGAGATGTTGCATGGGATTGCCTTTCACTCACTTGCACTTACAGGTGGTGCCACCTGGTGGCAAAATCCCAAATTTGTCTCCGGGTAATAACATGACCTAAGATGTCGCTTGAGATTGCATTTCGCCCACTTGCGCCTATAGGTGGCGCCATCAGGTGTTAAAATCAAAATTTGTTTTCAGCTATTAACTTGAGAACTGCTCATCGGAATCTCCTCAAATTTAGCATGCATGATTGCGTTTCGCTCACTTTTACTTACAGGTGGTGCCACTTGGTGGCGAAATACCAGATTTGTTTCCGGGTAATAACTTGGGAACCGCTCGTCAGATTCTTCTTAAATCTGGTATGAATATATCGTGACATATGATGTCGCTTAGGATTGCGTTTCGCCCGCTTGTGCTTACAGGTAGCACCACCTCGTGTCGAATCTAAATTTGATTTCGCTCATCAGGTTTTTCTCCAATTTGGTATGCAGGTACCATGCTATGATATGTCCCTTGAGATTGTATTTCACCTGCTTTTGCATACTGGTGGCGACACCTGGTGGAAAAAACTGAAATTTGTTTCTGGCAATAATTTGACAACTGCTCATCGGATTCTTCTCAAATTTGGTATTCATGTGTCATAAGATGTCACTTGGGATTGTGTTTCGCACACTTGTGCATACAAATCTAAATTTGGTTTCCGGGCAATAACCCCGGCCCTTCAGATTCTTCCCAAAGTTTGTATGCTGATACACCATGTCATCAAATGATCCTTGGGATTGCATTTCGCCCACTTGGACCTACAGGTGGCGACACCTGGTGGCAAATTTAAAATTTGGTTTCCGGACAATAGGTTGAGGATGCATTCAGCTTGTCAAATTTGGTTTTCAGATAATATGCCTTGAGATGTCACTTGGGGTCGCTTCTCGGTTACATAATTTCCATGCTTCATTGCATGGAAGCTAATTTACAGAAGCAAAAAATGTTCAGTCAACCGTTCTAAGTTGATTTTAAAACTTGGGAAGGCAGAATTAAGACCCTCTACATCCCTCATGTATATCCCCTCGAGACCAACAATGCTAAAAAATATTGCTGCCATTTCGGCGGGGGACTTGGCATCCTCTGGCTGCTTGTTTGACCTTTGTCCCCTTGAACACCAATACATTATGACGTAACCCTATGTATTATTAGATTTATATATAGAGAATAAGCTATTTTAAGCATGATATATTACCATTATCTCAGAGTAATTGTAGTCATTTGGTTTGTTAACCCTACCTGGCCTGGCGGGGAGCGGGGCCGAAATGGCCCCCCTACCAAACTTTCTTCGCTATCTCCAGAACAACAAAAAATAGAGAGCTGAAACTCCGTGACTTTATAGTTTATCTTATTGGAGTCATTTTGACCCTATTTGCATAACCCCCCTAGCAGAGGATCATGGGAAAATTCAAGATGGCGACCACGTGGGGTCCCAGAAAAGTGATGTTTTTGTCATTTTTCTTCAAAATTTCTGCTTTTCCGCGATGAAAATCGGGCAAAAACTATTTTATTTCACATCACATTAATATTTACTAATTTATCATGCAGTTTTTGCGGAGAAATTGCATAAATAAAAAATTCGGAAAATCTGACCGAAAAATCGACCAAAAATGCGGTTTTTGAAAAATGACGTCACTGTGACGTCATCAGAGAGGCCATCTTGGATTTTTTTTTTACATTTTCTGGTAAAGCTTGACCCAAGGGTATAGTGTGGTAAGTTTCAGCCCCCTAGCTCAAAGGGTAAGATAAATAATCAGGGGGGCCATTCGGCCCCCCACGTCACAACAGGTCCGAAAAAGTCCAGGCCAGATAGGGTTAAATACGCTGTAAAAAAATAAAATATATATATATATATATACGGAACAAAGTAGTAAATTCTGGAAAGCTCCACTTAAACCTACCGTGCCTGGGGGCCATTATATCCCCTTAACAATCTTTCTGCGCTAAAAAATCTTTCTACGGCATAAAATAGAGATCTGACACTTTATAGTTTATCATATTGGGGTCATTTTGAACCTTTTTTGCATAAATCCCGATCAGGGTAATTTAAACTATTTTATATCACATCACATTAATATTTACTAATTTATCCTGCGGTTTTTCGCAGAAATGACTTATATAAAAACTTCAAAAATTCTGTCCGAAAAAAATCGACTAAAAAATGCCTTTTTGAAAATGAAGTCATTTTGACTTCATCAAAGCGGCCATCTGGGATTTATATTTTTGCATTCTATGGTAGAGACATTTAGCAAGGGTATAGTGTGGTAAGTTTTAGCTCCCTAGCTCAATAGGTAAGGAAAATTATTGGGGGGTGGGGGTGAAATGGCCAATATCATGCATAGTTTACCGTTTATATTGTACCATTAACATCTCTATATAATTCAACAAATGAGTCATCTGGTTTTGCACAGTGTGCGTAATAAAACATTTATTCGTGTCACCTCATCTCGTTATAAGCATATTTCGACATCTCGGAAGTATTTTCTGTGTGGTATGAATTGGAGGGGGGATCTCAATGTCCCCATTGCAGCATCTGTGTGACAGAGTAGCTTTTCCTGATTCTTTTGGTACCTTTACTTCATAAATTGAGTATACGTTATGAAAATATATTCAATATATTACTCCGAACTAAGAAGACCTGCCGCAAGCAGACTCTACTACAAACATTGGGCAGCAGAAAAGGCTTTGCTATAACAGTGGAAGGATTCAGCCGAGCCGGATTCTGGATGGACAAGCGGATAAAATGTAAATTTAACATGTCCAAGCTAAACATGGCTGGATGACTGTAACATAAAATATA
>JAVTVY010038462.1:0-17131 GCA_036873755.1 Hanleya hanleyi | reverse complement strand
CGCCATGGCCGTGTTCCACACAGGCCTTCTGGATGTCGTCGAGGAAGCCGGACGGGGTCGGCTTCCAGCCGTTGTGCTCTTTTGCCATGATGCTGGCTGCGTGGTTCACGCCGAAGGCCCGGTCGGCCAGGGCCTCGTCGCCCAATATGGCACAGGCTTCTTGGAGTAAACGGTGGGACTCCTCGTTCGGAAGGTGCGACCGTCTTGGAGCACAAACTGGTCGACGTTGAGCTGTTTATCTCCACCGCCGAGAAGCCAGACCAGCTAGTGGCTCATCCTGAGTGGCCTCTCTGATTGCTTCCCAGACGTCGCCCTCGTAGATGTAGACCTGCCTGGTAGCGGGAAAGTGTAGGTCTTTGGACCAGGCGTGGCCGTTGTGGCAGATAAGTTCTATGGGCCGCCATCGACTTCCACCATATTTGCCGCTGTTGTAGACGTCCTCGCCGGCAATGTCCAGCAGGATAATTGCGCGTTTGAGGACCATCTCAAGCCCTGCAACGTCCTCGACCGTGGCGCCTCTGTCATGGACCCTCTCCTCCCACTCCTGTATTTTCTGCCTTCTCGTGGGGGTAAGTCCCTGACCCCTGAGGGCACCTTCGAAATGCTCCATCACTCTTTGCGCAACGCAGTTGAGGTCGCCATCTCTCATCGGGGCCAAATTAGCAGGGTCTGGCTCTCTGAGCGGATAGAGGCCGTAAACGACTGCAGTGACAGGGTAGGCATTATTGTAGTAGACCTTGTCGATGCCGGTCAGAACACCGGGCGCACCGCACCTCATCTAGACGACGCAGGAACTTTATCCTCATGATATATTCATCCCCAGGTAGGGCCCTGAGGAGCCTTGCTGCTCTCTCGTCTGTCATAATGGCGTCCACGTCGTCGATGCCCGGCGGCTCCATAACGCACCATGTAGAGAAGACCGCGGTGGCGCCGTCGACTTCGAATTCGTCTCTGGCGTCAATAATTATGTCAACCCACTGCTCGTCGGCCGGGAGCTGCACCGGGGGAGGAACCTGAGTGTCCAGGTCGAGGAATGGCCTTTCGGGGGCTGGCATTTTTGCAAGAATCTCAGGACCTTCCCGGCCGATCCGACTGGCTAGAGACTTGGGCCACTTCCTCCTAGACCGACCTCTTTCCGTGATTCGCCGCAGGTGCGGGAGCCGCTCGGTAGGTTTCTTTTGCATCCGCTGCGCATAGGCTCTGGCTCGCAGCGAGGCCGTGACCTCGTCGTCGAGTTGCCGCAGCTCACGGGCGCGCTGTCCTTTCTTACGGAAGTCTTCCATATCACCTCGAAGGGCGGGAAGCCTTCCAGTTTTACGCGCTCGAACGACTCTATTTAGAAACTCGGCGGCGCGGGCCTCAGCGATCGCCCAAATGAGGTCGGGTTTGTTACCCTTGGAAGGCAGACCATATTGCTTTGCTAATGCGCGGAGCTCTTTGACTGTCTTCATCTGTAGGGTATACTCCGCGTTAAAGTATGGGTATACACCATGTTAAAGTCTTGTCTAAATGGAATTCACATGGCATCAATCCTAGCCAGGCGTCGAAACTCAGCCTGAAAGATCTTTTGCTTCTGCTGCCAGGCCTTAACTATTTCGTTAACATATCCGCAGCCTCGGCACAGTGAGAGGCGGTTATAAACACCTACCCCGCACCTGAGGCAGGGCTTTGTGCCACTGCCCCTCCGGAGCCGAGCAAGGTGGACCCTTACAGTGATCCCCCAGACAACTCCGACCACAGAGCTCCGTGGAGCTCAATGTAAGCCACTGACATGTGTGTTTACCCTTAATCGTATCTCTGGTATCTCCATCGATTCTGTTTGTTTAATAGGTGGTTGCGGCGTAGAGCCTGGGCCGGCAAGGGTGGTGGGCCGTCCCGAGGCTCTACAGAGTATGCGCCCCCCCCCCCTTGGGAAGCTCCCCGCCCCATTCTTTTTGGTACCCTTGGGAAGCTCCCCGCCCCATTCTGTTTGGTACCCCACCTGCTGTCACCCCGGTTTTGCATTTTTTGACCCCCGGCGTGGATTAACTCGCCCCCTGCTCCCCTCTCCCCCCCTTGGGAAGCTCCCCGCCCCATTCTGTTTGGTATGCTCACCCCCCCTGCTGCTCCATAGCCTAAATTGGGAAAACATTGAAAATATTACCGGTACATCACTTTGAGCTTCAAACATGGCTGCCGACTGACCGAATCTGGTCACAATTTCTACATCTTTGACTCTTCCGTAAATTCATTGACGACAAGCTATATGTTATTATATGTTATCGTACCTGAATTGTGAGGAACTTAATTGTGCTTTAATTTGTTTACCTGTAAACACTTTTTTGTATTCAAAAATCACCTGCTATGCCCTCAATTTAAGGACTGCTGATGGTAACCTCTCAACAGGTTACCATGAATTCTACACTGGTAACCTGTGGGAACCTATTGCATAATTATTAACCTAATGTCATATTATTAGTCAAAATTATGGGGACCTGAAAATAGGTTACCACTATTTTTCATATGGCAACCTCCAGGCAACCTGAAAACAGGTTACCACCTTAAATTGAGGCAAACTTGAGTGTGACAATACGCCAAATTCCCTCCCCTCCCTTAAATTGAGGCCAGCAAGATGAATTAAATCGGACAAAATTTTGTCATATTTAGCTTACCGGTAATTAATGATACCATGATAAGGATTGAAATCGTATGTGCTATTTCTTATACCTCATTTAACATCTTTGGAAGATATGGTCAATTTCTGACGGAAAATAAAACTGCTTCCCGGTAGGTAAGAAAAACATCAAAACTTATTGGTGACTCCTGTGGCATTCAAACATCAAGCATCGTCCGAATCCAGGTCATAAATACTGACAGGCCTGCCATCACAACAACAGTATAATTTGAAATGTTTTCCTTATTTTCGAGTACTTTATATGATCACAATATCCCTATTTTGACTATTTTGAACAGTGTCAATTACTTGAGCCATATTCTTCAATCTGATCCAGACTCGCTTTTGTATAAGGCATTCATTGAGCAGAGTGAGGACCATAGAGTCAATAACTGTAATAACTGGGTCGGGTATATCAAAAATGTACTTAAGGATACAAATTCTTATCATATCTGGGAAAATCTTGGGTGTAAAATCCCTCATGCTACAAATAAGTACATTAAAAAACAGCTGGAAGAGAAATTTGTCTGCACTTGGAAAGAACAATTAAATATGTCCAGCAAACTCGATACTTATAAGATGGTGAAAAAATATCCCTGTTTCGAGAATATTTTGTTATCAGTGAACAACTATAAACATCGATCAGCACTAATAAAATTAAGAATTAGTGCACATAGACTACCAATAGAAAGTGGCAGGTATACCAAGACTCCCAGATGTGACAGACTGTGTACAACTTGTAAGGTAATTGGGGATGAAAAACACTTTCTATTGTGCTGTACTGCTCTTAATGCACATCGGGATATATTGTTGAAGAATATTGAGTCATCTGTTACATCCGATATATCAAACGATGATCTTTTTATAAAACTGTTAAGTTGTTCAGACAAAGTAATTACCAAGAATGTAGCAAAATTTGTATATGACTGCTTCAGTACTACAGATAATTGAATACTGCATAACATTACCATTGTGTAAAGTTGTAACATATAAATATATATCCGTGCCAATAAGCAAGCAAAATAAGAGTATCCGCCATCGTATCGTATCGTATCGTATCGTTCGTAAATTCCTCCTTTACATAGGAGCACCTCCTTGCGGAGTACATATTTAATATTATACAATCAATTGGAACCACTCAACATTTTTATAGCTCGACTATCGTGCTGTGAAGTGAACATTTATTATATAATTCTACAATTGGATGAACTACTATCCTGAAAGTACATTAATACAATTCTACAATTTGGACGAACTACAACAAGTTTTTAATGAGACGAACTACAATCAAGTTTTTAATGAGGTATTTTAGTATGTGTACCCTATCTATTATTTTACTGTGTATATTATGTTATGTCTATATTTTGTATGTATGTATGTGTGTACATGTATGTATGTATCTATGCGTTTTAGCCCTTTTCTGGGGCACAATACATGCAATAAACTATCTATCTATCTATCAATATCTGTACTCCACCATGAGGGCAAATCCATTATTTCGTCAGTGCAACTTATCATGCACGTGTTAGACTTATTGGTGACTTGGGGGCCCAAATACAGTGACCCCTGTGGGATTCTCTGCGCAGTGTTTTGGTATCAGTTCTACTGTGTGGAGAACATTATTTATTTTGATGGCTCGAGACGAAGCGCCACCTGGGATAAGAGGTCAGTGTTAACAAGAAAGAAGAAGAAAGTGTGAAAATCGCCATGAGAAATTATGACTTCTTTGTGTAAAAATTGCTGCCTGTGGCTTACGTGGATGATAACGTAGATTAATGGGTTGAAGCGTCCACTGACAGAGAAATATGGTATCCAGGGAAAAAGGCTGATTCGTAAACTTAGTGAAAACTTCACTGCATTTTTGTTCGTGAAAATTTCAAGATGGCGTCTGGCCTTGTCCCGGGCAGAAGAAATGCATCCAGCACATGTGGTTGTCGTGCATGGATGATTGGCCTATCAATTCTTATGTTTGGCATCAAATTCTCTTTGGGGGAAAGCAAAAGTGACTCTAAAGATGCTAGCAGGTATTCTTTGAAACAGATGCATCGTAAATCGAACAAATTAGACTCAAATCCACATGGAGATTTCACAGAAGTTGCGGACGGTTTTTATATCGCAGACGATCGCCAAGTGGATGTTAATCCTAAGACATTTGGTGGAATAATTATGGCAGAGGAGGCCAGGAGGGTGGCAACTAGGTTACGGTGGCTCAGTAATGAAGAAATGGCAGTCACTGAAATGCAGGTGTGTATATATAGTCTACAAAATGATACCGGTACCATATTGCTCATCTAAAATTCTGCCAGATTATTTTTAATTACGCCTCAGAGTAGTTTGTTTGATAGCCGATTGGTCAATCACCATCCCATAAATAGTTAGTATCAGGTCACCCACACACCACATCAGGTCCGGGAAATCCCACGAAACCCTACACGTCAGTTCGCATATATAGGTCAACCGACCAATAAGTGATAGGCCAATCAGCCTATAAATGTTGTTGTTGAACGAACATTTCTCGTTCACTGAAAAACGATCTCAAAGTGCAAGATGGTATGTATGTGAGAGACACTTGGAGTTGTACTCTAACTAACCTGCTGCAGGCGACAAATACTTTTACGGCATGTCTCTGTCATGAATTGACTAAAATGGACCTCCTATTTACCATTCCCCTCATTCTCGGTTTGCACGCGGCCCTGTCTTTGCAAATGGCTGCGCCCGCAAGAGAGGAAGATGATGTAAACGCTCCATGGATTTTTATGAAAATCTGATGCAGATAGATGATCACATTCCCCTCAGGAATGAGGGGAATGGTAAATAGGGTAAACATCCATTTTAGTCAATTCATGTCGGAGACATGCCGTAAAAGTATTTGTCGCCAATATGAGGTAATAGTTAGAGTACAACTTCAAGTGTCTCTCACATACATACCATCTTGCGTTTTGAGATCGTTTTTCAGTGAACGAGAAATGTTCGTTCGACAACAACATATATAGGCTAATTGGCCTATCACTCATTGGTCGGTTGACCTATATATGTGAACTGACGTATATACGCGATTTCCCGGACCTGATCATGTGATCTCAATGTTTACGCTACCATAGTGTCACGTGGAATTTGACGTAGCCTGCCCTTCAAGGCAACGTCACAAAGTCGACATTGTGACGTTGCGCATTTGTTTTCAACCCAAAGACATTAAATTAATTTTTCGCAGCCCTTGTCAATCTTTTGGCGATATCTTCCCAGTGGTTTGGAGTAAAGCCATGAAATTTCACCCAAAATGTCAATCTAGATACGAGGAAGATACTGGGAGAAATATAACGTGGGAAGAATCAGAGATGACGTTAAAAACGTTAACAACATCATACTTCGAGCATCCTACAGTCTGCGGGACATCAATGCAGAGAATGGAACAGATGTGCAACAATTTTGCATTGTGATGTAGTTAATCGTTTCGTCACAAGTTCCGACATGCTTGTGGCGCTGTGCACTATAATAACATCAATAACATTGAAATTGTTAAAATTAAAGTCGTGAAACAAGAAACCGGTTATAAATCTTATAATTCTGAAGATTATCTGGAATTCGATGTTATCTTGCGAGGTACGGTACCACAGTTACACTTTAAAGGGCCAGGAAGGGCAGGCAAAGTCAGGTGCGGGGTATGAACCAAGCGGCGAGGAGGGGTTCAGTGTTTTTGTTTTTCTTGAGGGTGGGGGGCAAAATGGTGCTCCCTGAAAAAATGAAAGAAGACCATCATACAGAGCTAAAATGGGAAGAATGTTCAGTCATGATTTTTTAAACAGGGAAAATTCCCTGTTTCTTGGCATGCTAGGTGAACTGGCTTATGGGTAATTTCAGAGGTGCGATCTATCCAAGCGGTATGGTTTTCATTACAACACCCCTGCGCAAAATGAGAGAATGACTGAAAGTTCCGCGTCACTCCGTTTATTGAATGCGCTATGAAGTAGTTCGACCTAGTTTCGAATAATTTCTCTGAATTAATCTCACGACGAGCCGTTTCTAGGTGCAGATATTGAAGAATATGTCGAATGCGTTTCCTGGACAACACTTCTGCTGATATCTTGAGAGATTTTCTTCGAAAGATTGTGTTTTGTCTGTAAACTGGTCAATATGGCACAGGTCGTAGTCACGGAATATGCCCACTTCATCTTCGGTTCTGATAGCCAATGAAATGCACCGAATTTACGAAAAGACGTCATGTTTTAAGATCGGCTGAACCGCACTGCCAAAATTATAGTGCAGTCCCGGTGAGAGAGTTTGAAAAGGAGAGACGAGGAGGCAGTTTCGTTTTCGTTCCATCAGTCGACTGGAGAGTTTTGACACTGTGCGAGTGTGACATTCGGACAGATCGAGGTGTGTAAAACGTTTTATACCCGTCACTGAATTCATTACTTGTTTCCCGGCGCACACGTGTTGATATTATCAAATAAATGAATGTTGCAAGTTTCCGCGCTACTGCGTGACTGAAAGCATGCACATGGCATGACTGAAAGCCGCCGTTTTGTGTGCTAAGTTTGAAAACATTTCTTGCAAGGAAAACTTGATTTATTTCATCAAGCGAAAGCATCCTTTTTTACTGCAATTTTCAAATTGACTGATCTTATCGTCCTGCATCATTTGTCATCCAGCAAAAGTAATGTTCTTGATTCTTACCATATCCGTAATGACAGCTCGTTGAACAGGTCAGGGAAAAGGACTAACTGGGATATATATCCCAATTGGGATAAAATATCGCAATTTGAATATTTTTTTCATACTTCCATATGTTCAAGCTGGCATATTGTGCTAGTAGTTCTTCTGTTCGTTTAAAGACATACAACAGTGGTTATTGATGGGAAGTATACTGCAACAACAGCATCAAATAGTATTGCACGTAATTGCAATTGCACAGATAATAATGTCGACGAGAAAAGGTCAGCAAAATTATACAATCGTATTGTCAGTTTTGTGAAGTAGATTCTATCTTGTTTTTGGTAGTTTTGATGCCGAAATCCGACATTGCCGTTTAGTATGAAAATCGGTGAAAATATCCCAATTAGGATATATTTCAATATCCAAACTTTGATTTAATATCTTAGGTGGGATATATACCCAATCTTAATAAATTAATATCCTATCAATGCTCCCCAATCGTATATGTCGCTATGTAGGATCTTACTGATTTCAATTCAATTTTGTGTTCGGAGCGCCCAGCTCATGGATATTTAATAGTCTTATGACATCACAACCGCATTTTAACTACTTTACTTGAGTCGGGCAGGGGGGATAGGTTCATGGACTCAAGGTTACGTCAAGGACGAGTCCATAATTCCACCCCGCATTATGGAGCCAATCTGGCGGGTGGGCGGCAACATCAGAAGATTCCCCCACAGCTTGGCGTGTGCTTCAGCTGAGCCAACCAGAAAGCACTTGTCATTACGTTCCCTTCGAAGCACTATGAAAACCTCTCAGGATCGGTCAACACGCGCCTTACTGCAAGCCGGTTAGATCCTAACAGCGACATATCCAAATGGGGAAGCCGTTAGGATTTAATTTTAATTAGATTGGATATATACCCCACTTAGTGCTTTGCTCTGACCTGTTGAAGTTGACAAAATAATTTTCCGTTTGGGCCAGGCAGTGGAGGTAAATTTATTTTTTGATGTTAATAATGGTTTTCTGTGATTGAATTTTTTAGTAACGTAAGGGTATTTTTTCTGTGTGCAATTCCTGAATGGATTTTAAAATAATTATTCGATGTACCGGTAGGCATACGTGTAATCTTGAAGAAGACCTATAGGCTACTTATATTATTTTCTGGTTGTCAATTGCCACACAAATAAATTATGAATATGAATCAGATTCAGTGACTTCATTCTTGTACATGTCTACAATAACAATGTCATTGAGCTTTGGCTGCAGGTTGCTGTGTGCATGAATACATAAACCATGAATGAAAGCCGATCTGCTTCCTGGGCAACAATGTTCACTATGATGCGGACACCGACCTCTGCAATATTGTAGGGTTACCACCAAAATGTTATCTTGTTTAGTTCAGATAATATACAATTTTTAATCTTCGGTGTTGTGTTCTTTATCGGGGAAAGGTAATTTCATTGGGTTGTCAAACAATTGTGATAACAGTTGAACGCCTCAACAAAACTGTTTCCATCGTCCACTGGTACCACATATGCAACTCTCATTTGCCTGGACTTTCTTTACAGTATTGATTAAGTCTCTTCAATAATTAGAGCTACGCTTCACAAATTCACATCACGTATGCAACGAGAGACACATCAGAAATATATTGAACAGGACCAATTCCTTCCCTGTTTTTTAGCAGCCTTGGATGCTTTCATTCTTATTTTTACGGCAAGGGCACTGCATACCAACTCCAGCGTTCCAGTAGCGGATGCTAATAGGAGTTAGATTAGGGCCTGTGGGCCGTATGGCTTTTTCCGTCAATTAACCCTACTTGGTCTGGGGGGGGTTCGTGCCCCTGCCCCTACCAAACTTCCTGCGTTATCTCCGGAATGACAAAAAATGGAGAGTTGAAACTCCTTGACTCGGTAGTTTATCATACTGGGATCATTTTGAGCCTACTTGCATAACCCCCCGAGCAGTGGATCATGGGTAAATTCAAAATGGCGGCCACGTGGGGTACCAGAAAAATGAAGTTTTTGTCATATTTCTCCAAAATTTCTGCTTTTCTGCGATGAAAAGTGGGCAAAAACTATTTTATTTCACATCACATTAAGTTTTACTAATTTATTATGCAGTTTTTGCAGAGAAAAATTCAAAAAATCTGACCAAAGAGTCGACCAAAAAATGCCATTTTTGAAAATGACTTCACTGTGACGTCATCAAAACAGCCATCTTGGATTTTTTTTCACATTTTCTGGTAAAGCTTGATCCAAGGATATAGTGTGGTACGTTTCAGTCCCTAGCTCAAGGGTTAAGAAAAATAATTAGGGGGGTCCATTTCGGCCCCCCAGGCCAGGACATGTCCCCAAAAAAGCCCAGGCCAGATAGGGTTAAACAATCCCTTCTCACTTTATTATATTTTCACGGGGCGATGTAGGCCCGTAGGGACTAATGGTCCTGTTCTGTAGTCAGAAAAAATTGAGCTGCAGCTCTGTGTCTTGCTAACACAGCAAAAGATAGAGTTCTTACACGACAAGAAAGAGGTCTGAAACTTCCTTCTTTAGAATGTCCAGGTTTCTGTGTTTTTAATGTTCGCGTATAGTTGCAGGTCTGATATGTTTAAGTTACATTTCCATTTATCTAATTTTATGCGTGTTTTAGTTCATTTTCCAGTGGCACTACTTTCGTGCTCAAAATATGTCGTCTGCTAAACCACAGATTTTGAGAGGCGCATGTTGAGTGATTTTGTGGGACTAACTCATTTTCATTAGAAAGCGTGTTTGGGCAGTAATTTAGTATTAAATAATACCAGTATAAGTGTAATTCATTGTAGAAAACAATGGGATATTTCACTTTGCCTGTATTCATTTACATTTTCATGAAATATGTATGTTGACTTACAGTTTGGAATTTTCGCCATTTAAGCGCACCCCTCAAGACCCTCTCCATTATCTTTTTATAGTAAGTTTCTAAAATCCAGTGGTGGTCAAATCATTTACGTAATAATTTCCCTGTATTCAGAAATGTTTTCTTTTCATTCTACTTCTGAAATATTCATGAAATGTTGCAAGCATTTTCCCCTGATCTGCAGAAAGAGCTCTGCATATCACAGTTTTGAAGCTGTAAGGTGACAGGGGAGATAACCAAATAGAACTGTAATATAGTCTAGGGAGGAGGTACATGAAACAATATGAGGCCATGAGAGGATGCATCCCAGCATAGCTTCAGTCCATCTAACCATGAGGATTTTACATTGTATCTCAATACTCATTTTTACCCCTCGGCCAATTTTGGCCATGGGGTATTGTCGTCTTGAACGTCCGTCTGTTCGTACGTCAGTACGTGAGCGAGATAGATGGAAAACGGTTCCACTGAAGAATTCCAAATTTGGTATGCTTATTTACCTATTGAATTGGGACCTGATTGGGTGGAAACCTTGGCGGCCATCTTTAATTTTATGCAAAATGGATAATGATCCATATCTTGGAAACCATTCAACTGTTCAATACGAAAGTTAGTATACATCATCGATACATCAAGCAACTTTCAATGAATTACCAAACCAGCTTTTCTGATTAGCTGGAAATCCTGGAGGCCATCTTTAATTTATGCAAAATCGATAATGATACATATCTCTGTTACCATTCAGTTGTTTTATATGAAAGTTGGTATTCATCATCGATGCATACAGATACTTTAAATCGGGACCTGATTGACTGAAAACCTTGGTGGCCATCTTTAATTTATGCAAAAACTTTAATGATATATATCTTTGATATCATTTAAGTGTTCTATACCAAACTTGGTATACAGCATCGATGTATCAAGAGATTTGCAATGAATATATATGTGTGTACAATTACACTAATGCACTAGAGATCCTTGTTGAGAGGAATGTGTGAGACCACAAGTATGACTTTTCGCCATGAGATGGAACATCAAAGAGTTAGTGGAATCATTCCAACAGCCTATTTTACATTTAAATAGCCCCGTTTCAGTGCCTAAGGCTCTAGTTTTTGTCGAAGTTTGGCAAATCATTTGATCGACATGAGGAACTGATGTACATACCAGGGTTATATCCAGGAATTTGAAGTAGTGTCCTTATTTGAAAAAAATAATGCCGAGCGCAGCGAGGCGTAGCGTACAGGCCGGGGTCCAGGGGCCGCCTAGGCCCCTGGAAGCTCTGGGGTCTTAGATGCTCTCAGGAGCATTCGAGCCCATTTCTGGCTATTTAAATGTCTTGTCAGATACCTGTAGATAATGAACAATTTACTTCTTTTTTTTCAAAATTTTCACCATATTCAGGCTGATCTTGCTTGTGTTTCAAAATGACAAAGTTGAGCAGGGACATGCTGCATGAATTTCCAGATCATTTACTCCACGTGCTGTCAGATTGATACTATACCATGATGTCAACTTTGACTAAACTAATAACAACTAACCTTTTTGCTGATTAGACTAGGGCTCAGGGGCCGCCTAGGCGCCGAGAAACTCTGGGACCCTTGATGCTCTTAGAAGCATTCTAACCGATTCCTGGCTGCACATGTCTTGTCGATCAGACAAGCATATCATGCACATTTTACTTCTTGTTTAATTTGATCATCTGCTTTTAAAATTATGTACAGCTGCTGCTTTCAAAATTTCTATTGAATAGATTCCTCTGTACAGTATTTTTATACCATGCTGTATATCATTCGAAGCTAATTCTCTTCCCACCTCGACTGCCTAAACGGGTTGAACATAATTTGTCCCAGCTTCGATGCCTGCATCATTTTCCATGTCGTGTTCAACATCTGCTTGACCTGTGTTTTCAATACCGGCAGCACAGCATCGAGCAAAGAGAACGTCGACTTTGTGGCAGTCAGACCCTTCATCTTCCTTTATTTTTTTTTCAAATGTCCAGCCAATACACCGCATCCTCTTGTGCGGCCGCTACCCTTCGTATTTCCCCCAGACCGACCTTTCTGTCCCGCCATGACGGCTTGTCATTGCAGATACAACGCGAGAACGCACGTGCGCTGCCTAGCTCTCCAGACACTCACAGACGTACATATTTCCGACTTCATTCATAGTATAGACCTCTGCCTGGAGAATGAAAACTATCGCGCCCCTAGTGGCCAAGCTTATCAACGGATAGATGCATAGTTGTCTCCCTTGCCATAAGTTGTCTAACGCGAGTTGACACACACTCGTCCAGGTTTACGGCTTTCAAACATCGTAAAAAAAACATCATTTGATTTTTGAAAAAAATCATTTGATATTTTGCAAAAACATATTCATTTTTAATTCATTTGATTTTGTACCTGTGTCCGTTTCACGGACGCTGTGAGACCCTAGATCTAACCCTGCATACAATACATATCAGAATTACAAATACAATACAAGTACTAATGCTAGCTCAGTAGAGCTAATATCAGGCCTGGAAATAAATCGAGAACACGTTTAGCGTTCGCGAGAAGGTTACGTATTGTCATTTTACCGTGAACGGTTACCGTGAACGGTCACCGTTCACGACTTAAAGAGCACAACTTCAACATAGCAAAAAAGCAACAACAAAGACGACGAAAATCAGAAACTGTCAGTCGATCTAAAGATCAGAGAAATAATGAAATGCCAGACGTGTCAGTCGGATTATTGGTGCATATAATTCTGAAGACAATACTCATCGGGTTGTGAAAAAGATTGCCGCCGTTACCGATAATTTAACACGTGTTGTTGTTGTAAATTCTCCCGTGATGCACCGGCGTGCAGTTTTCATTTTCAGCTGTTACCAGCATTTCGTTATCGAACAACAGTAAAGTTGTATGTCTAAAGTACTTATCGTACTGCAATTTAATCGATTGATATTATAAATATAAATTGTCAGAGAAATTTAAATAACTTTAAAACGGATTTGTGCACTCACAAATGAGAGTAAAAACCTGTGCCGTGTGCATGGCATTTCCCCTAAAACGCACGTGTCTCAATGCTGTGGATTGTCGTCTCGGTGACCGGTTCGTTACAGCCTTTAGTCATTAAAATTAGTGGAAGTAATCAAGATATTACGAGATGAAGCTTCAATCAGGACCAGGGGTTGAAATGTTTGTAAAAGATTACTTGTCCCAGACTATTTTTTTTTACTTGTCACCTGGCTGTCAGTAGTTGTCTCAAAATATTACCAAGTTTTGACTGTTCCTTATATATTCAATTGTGTTGTAATTTTTCATGAAATAAAACAAGTTAGATTCAGACCTTCTGGGTTTGTTGCAGTCTAACCACCACAATTTGATGGCTGGGATAGGGTCAAAGGTATAACAGAGTAATCAGTGACAATGACATAAGGTCATTCAGAGAGTCTTCATTTAATGTAGCTCGAAAGTCATTCTTCACACGCTTCATAAGACTGATACACACGTACATGTACCTCGCTCGACAAAAGCTGTTGAAAACACTACTGTCTGTCCCAGATAATATATTCCGAGATGTTTTCAGCGATATTTTGGAGAAAATTTATCGTACAGCTTTGAAACTTCACACAGTATTATATAAACTAAAAAGTAATAATTTCCATATGTCCTTAAAATCTGTTGGGAATTGACGAAAATCCCCAATACCTACCATGTTATTGTGGGGCTACGATGACCTTGATCTGTCAATGTTATATAACATGCAGACTTGGTGTCATGACGTCAAAAAATAACCTACAAATCTCCCATTTAATTGTTGTTTTCGCGATTTGTTGAGAACTACTGGAATATACTTTGGAATAAAATGAGTACTTTTTAGTTGATCTCCTGTGTGAATTTTCAATATCCCCCGATCAATTGTCTCCGAAATATCGCTGAAAACGTCTCGGATATATTATCTGTGACAGACAGTAGAACCAGATTTTACAAGGGCAAGAATGTTTTTAATATCATGTGAGTCACTCTTTCGACGGATAATTTTAGCAAGAAATTCTTGATTGTTCTGCCTTCTTGTGACTGGGGTTTTATTACTCCGACGTTTCAGAAAACGATCCATATTACTGTCGAAGAATAGTTGTCACTGACGCTCTATTCAACCAAAATTGCGATGATCGAACCACCATGATCAAACGTGTTATCGCTAGGCTGCATCCAGATTCTATCAGCTACACTGATTGGCTGGATGGAATAATTAGCCTAATGAAATCACGCGTACCATAATCACTCGACTAGCTGTCACGAGGTTATTTTCTATCTTCGCACACAGAAGAACGGTTTTCAAAAAGACAGAGACGACATCGGTCATACGGGCCATGGAATCACGTAAATTTTATCAACTTCGGGGCCTGCGGAAACTATGCTACACACTTTGTTTTGTTAGGCGAAGTATATCTGTTACAAATAAAGACGGCACTCTATGGCTTTGTTGTCGCAGGCGACAAGTCACTTTTCTTTTTACTTGTCACTTGCGAAAATCACTTGTAATCGACAAGTAGACAAGCGTTATTTTGAGCGCTGAGGACTGTCACAATAACCATACAAACATTACTTTCGTCAGTTTCATAGGATTTCCAAGCAGACTTTTTGCATGAAATTGATTGGGGAAATAGCAGACACCCTACTGAATCAACAAGTATGATTATAGGTGAAAACCGCCGGTCACGTGTCAAATTACAGTCAATGGTAGGTTTTCCAGTGCTTTCGTTATCAAGCGTGGGCGTGTGTCTGACCAGACGACAGTGACCACAGCCGAAAATGAACGATTTTCAGCATATCGATGACAGGTATGGTTACTGGTGTCCAGTCATATTTTGAAGGAGAAATATCGTACTATATTGTCACCAAACGTAGGGTTATTACTATTTCAAGTTAACAAAAATTTTAAACATTTTTGCGGCGAGAGGTGTTTTTAGGTGTTGGTAGACAGTCCATTGTAGGTATTAGCATCGAATTATAGTGTGAGGAAATGAGCACAAAATGAACACGTGGGAACTTACTACCTGCCTCATGTATCACTGACTCATTCATCTCTCGATTCCTTCCACTTGTGTGTGTGTTTAAGAGGAATATGAACCATTAATAGTATATTCTCTGTCTGTCTGATATTACGACAGTCCATTGTATCATCATCGGACCGATCGACAGTCCATTGTAGGTCAACATGCACTTGTGAATGATGCACAGAGAGCACATCGTCTGATCTAATGATTCGCCAAATGGACTGTTGCCAAGACAAATGGTAGCTACAATGGACTGTCGACATATCTGATACATGTATATAATCACATGTTGCCTCATTATAACATTGCAGCTGTTATGCGGCTTCAATGTGAAGTGATTCAACCTACAGTTCATGGTCGCATGACAAATGGACTGGTGCATTCACCTATAATCACACCTGTCGATTCAGTAGGGTGGCAGGGGTCGAAATGTTTGAAAATCTCCACCTGTCACATGTGACAGGTAGAATCATTTTCTACCTGTCACATTAAATTACAACCTGAACAAAACCATGTCATTCATTTTTCCATGGTTAAAACTGTAATGATGATGAACTATCTCAGAGGCTGTCAATCAAGTGATTGCGAAAATATTTTTCGTCACCCACTGTAAAATATAATGTACATGAATGTACCTTTCATTGATAAGCTTACGTTTTTGTATTGAACATTGTATTTGTTCAGAACACCAGCCTGAACAATGGAACTTTGACATACATGTGTGGCTAAAGACGAGCAGTGATCGACTATATATCATCAAAAAAACAAGAACTTGTGATTCAAAATAAATGTTTTTTTATTACTGGTACATGTGCCACTTTCTACAGCAGCAACACTGTCATGACCGTAGGCCTACATATACTGTATTCTGTGTTTGACATTAAATTCTGACATGCAATTTCAAGGAAATCTATTCAGAATCAAAGAAAATCTCCAATACCTTGCATTTTATACTAGATAGATTTATTCGATCTGATAGCATCAGGGGGCAAATTAAGTCCTCGTGTAGCCCCATATTAAAATTCAGCAATGACATTGGTCAACTCCCTGCCCCCCAGCTAGTCTTTGTCTTTTTATGTAATCTATGGTAATAGATTTACATTATGGGGGCATGAATTCGAGTATAAAGATATCCTTCCGCCGTCCGACCAACGTACATATCCTAAAGAAAGAGTTCTTGAGCTCATCCTTGATATTGTCTGTATTTTCTGTTTATCGTGATATTGTTTTATTTCTTGAGTTTATTACTTTAACAATAGATATGTTACTATGCTCTTTTGTATCTTAAAGTGTTTTGCTTGTCCCAGTGTATCAGTTCGCGGGTAAAATGTACTAAACATGCACGGGGTTGTCCTCGAGTGATTTGACTTGATCACTGCTGCGAACCTATTCTTCTTCTATGATACGTCTTAGTTCGATAGAGGCGCTATAATACATTCTTTTAATCACTCTCTCGTTTCTAATGTTTCCGTAAAATATTCTTGACAACCCGTGTTGCAAGGTAGGTTATTTTTTTGCCGAGTTCGAGTGCACCATTTCCCATTAATTTACGGTACGGTATGTCGGGTTGACAAGAATCGAGTTTTGCCCTCCGAGATCACAGGTTAGTTTGTAGCCCCTCAGTCGTGTACGCTGATTACAATAGTCTCTCCCCTCTCAATGCTGAATTAAGCTATACTCTGTAGATTTCTATGGACGGGTTAGGGGCACGGTTCTATGTCTGGACAGGCTGCAGGTCAGTGTAAAATAGTGAGATCAGCCGGGAGACGGGGGTGTTTGTGGCGAAAGTTTAAACTGGTGTCTGATTCTTCAATGAAATAGATATGCATTGCCCTGAAAGCGTAATAATGTTTCATTCATGTAAAAAGTATAAAGAGTGTCGTTTATCC